>PNEQ01064645.1:0-24848 GCA_003012365.1 Medauroidea extradentata | reverse complement strand
TTTGGTGGTATTTCAGTGTGTGCTATAGCAACCAATTAGTTTTGAAGTTATGCTAGAAATTTTATATGTTTGTCTTTGTTTATTAGAGAAAAGGAATATTGTCGATATATTGTCAGTGTTTGGTGTAATGGTGATTAATGTTGAGATATTGTGATTGATATTTAGTAATTCTGCGTCATGGTGAGATGTCTTTGTGCTGTGGTATGTGTAAATTAATCTTCAGTTGTTTTTGTGTTACAAAAAAACTTCATATTAATTGGGGGGTTGTGAAGTGTTCAGCCACTTCCCCAACTTGGTTAAATATTTATAAAGTGTTTTTATTTTCTTATTTAAATTTATATAATGTAAATCTTTCTTAACAGGCTATATGCCATTTTCAGGGTGAGTTTATCAGGTGTCCGGTATGATACAACAGAATTCAATAACTTAGTAATTGGGGACATGTTAATTTAAATTCATCTTTTCAAAATTTTAATATTAAAGTAGTCAAGGAATTTTAAAGTAGTCATATTTGTTTATTTTCCTGGCTTGTTTGGTTTCAAATTGACCACAGTAAAATTTTAATTATTTTTGTTGATATAACTTTTTCTTGTATTTTGACCAATTTTTGAGTTTTGGCAATTTTAGCTTATTAATTAAATTTTCCCTGGCGAAGTGAGTAACTTCAGGTGTTGCAAGCTTCTCCAGGCTGTAGGATTTCTGGCGCCGACATTGTGGTTGATCACTTGCTTCATGGAATTCTCTCCATGACGTAGGTTATTGACGCACGTAGGTCAGCCATCACAGGGGGTTGCTTAGGGTATTGCGCCGAGAAAGTAGTTCCACTGTTGCGCACTTTTTGTCCCCAATTATTATATTTGTGTGGATAAACAATTTTATTTCGATGTAAAACCTATAAACGGAAATTTTGGAAACCTTTGTGAGCTGTTTTATGTGTAATTTTGCGGGTTTTGTTAAATTTTGGATACTGTTGTATCACTCCGCCGTGTGCGCTATTTGTTACCATGTCTGTTGCCATGAATGAGCAGTTGGTGCCGGGCGCTGGCCCGAGGCGGAGGTGAGTTGTTGGACAGTTTGTGCTGGGCGCGGGCCCGAGGCGGTTGCGTGTTATACAGTTGGGGCCGGGCGCTGGCCCGAGGCGGTCGCAAGTTGCAATGTAGAACAGTTTGTGCTGGGCGCGGGCCCGAAGCGGCCGTTAGTGGTAGAACAGTTGGTGCCGGGCGCTGGCCCGAGGCGGAGGTGAGTTGTTGGACAGTTTGTGCTGGGCGCGGGCCCGAGGCGGTCGCGTGTTATACAGTTGAGGTCGGGCGCTGGCCCGAGGAGGAGGTGAGTGAGAACGGTTTGTGCCGGGCGCTGGCCCGAGGAGGGCGTTAGTTGTAGGGCAGTTGGCAACAAACGTTTCATCATTACCTTTTTTTTTCCTTTTTTTAAACTCACGTTCAGACATGGTAACACCGGACAGCTGACGGGTTTATTTGTGCTTGGTAAATAACCGGCCTTTGTAAACATCTGTCAAAGTTACAGTAATAAATCAACAGTTGACTGAGTAAATGAGTTGTTATTGGTGAAATCACGATGGTTATTTAACCCTGAAAGTAACTTAAACTGAGCTATCCGGAGCACTTCATAACATAACCTCAACACCCACGCCGAGTGACAACATTATCAATAGACCGCAGCAACAAGCAGCAGACGCAAAGAGGACGCGTCACAAGTTCAAACATAAAATACCAACTATTTTGCATGCAAACCATCTACAGTAAAGTTTAACTTGTAAAAGTGTATGTGTAATATTGTAGCAGTGATAAACAATCACAAGTGTCTTATAAATATTTGCAAATAATATCTTAGCAAATGTCTTAAATTATGTAATATGTGAAGAAGGCCTACACATCAACACAGTATTATATTAACTTGAATACGATACTTTACTAAATAAACATACAGGAAACCATAAACACATATCAGTAATGCCTTACGTGTATTAAGGAAACTAAAGGTTCATTTAACATATTTGTTTTATGCTTGTCCACTCTGAAATTGTGACATACAGTGCGCAGTTCATTTTATTATAAAAACTAGGCCTATAGGTCTGTGATGTGTAAGACTACAGTTACACGAAACACGTAAATAAATGTCTGCACTTTGCTCCATATCACATTCGAGAAATGAAACTCGCCGTTGTTGCACCAATGAAACTAAAGACTTAAATGTTAAAATATATTTCCATTTACGCTAAAGCAAAACGGACAAAAATGTAAACTGGAGCAGTTTAATAACAAGTAACTCCAAATACAAAGTCTGGCATTAATAAAATGTACCATTTCACAGTCTAAGACATGAAAATTTAATTAAAATACATTTTATTCTGACACTTCGGAGTGTGTGATTAAATTAACATTGCACAACGTAGGATGCATCAACTACATAATTAAGTCTACAAGCTTGCTCACACTATACCTTAATTAAACTATGTGCTCAGATAAGCACTGATCTCACAACAGGAACTACGAGACACCACTTTAATTTGCGAGTGTAAGTTCAACTGTGCGACTGGTAGGAACCTACATAGTCTGAAAAAAAAAAGTCAATTGATGCTACCAACCATATACAAAGAGAGAGGCATTCATTATTAACGTGGAATTCTAGTAGCATCGTGCCTATAAAAATACCAAAAACCTAGTCATCCTAGAACATTTGGAGATATTTAAAATAAAATGTTGGCATTGGACATGTTTTTTACAAACTGCAAAACCTGTCTTGTCTATTTTTGAATTTTTGATATTTTTCTACATAATACTACCTAAGTGGTAAGTAAATGGTCAAGGTTGACTTCAATAGCCCTCACTTTATTCCGAACCACCCACACAATGGTCCAGTCTTCCCAAAATCACACTGTTAATTTTCTTGTAAGGAAGAGTTATGACAGTTTACAATCGAGTACATTTTGCAAAATCTCACTGGTTTACCTAGATGTCCCATGAGGGATATTCACAAATAATACAGTAAATATATGTAGGTCTTAAGCACTCCATGCTGATGCCAGGAACAGTTACAATGGTTAATAAAAATAAATAACATACTAAAAACTAAAACTAACAAATATAACTTGGTGTAATTCTGTTAGAACTACAAATATTATTTTTAACCAAAAACATTCATACCAATTGAAATGCTACAGTGTTCATACTTCCATCACATCGGCAAGCAGTAGGTACCACAACAGTCATATTAAGCTACGTACCTACTTAATTTAGCAAAGTACTTACTGCTGCCAATCATGCTGTCTGTGACCCAGGGAGAAAGAGAGAAAGAAAACTATAAGAATTTGCAGTACAATACAGAGACTGCATGATACACCTATTGCTCAACTACAGAAGTAGCAGAAGGCACAAAGTTGTGAAGCGGCATTAATTTGCTAAGCACTTTCTTTCGACTCAGTAACAAACAGCATCACGCTTAAGTCAGCCATT
This sequence comes from Medauroidea extradentata, assembly GCA_003012365.1. Taxonomy (NCBI): domain Eukaryota; kingdom Metazoa; phylum Arthropoda; class Insecta; order Phasmatodea; family Phasmatidae; genus Medauroidea; species Medauroidea extradentata. Next base: position 21,375 of record PNEQ01064645.1, on the reverse strand, counting down.
ACATAATTTACTTATATCATTAAGCTACAAATATAACTATTTCTTGGATAAAATACATCTACATAATATTGAAATGAACTATTAATACTAATTTCACATTGCAGAACCCTGTTATATCATGCCTACATATATCTTTTATTTTCCTTGGTCCCATAATTTTTCCATAAACCATAACATGAAATGATTTCCTATCTATAACAGTACAGTATATTTCATTTTCTGTAAATTAAATTTATTTTTATTCTGGTAATAACCACAATTTTTGCACAGTTTTTTTATAAAGCAGCATTCCAGACAAAGTAATGAAACTGTAGCCTGAAGACAGTTACAGAAAACAGTTAATGTTTAGGAAAGTTATCATATCTGTGCATTGCAGCGATATTAGTGATTATGATCCTGAAAATGACTGTCATGAAACTACAGAAGACAAGTGGGAAAGACTTACAATGTATTATGTTTTTCTATTCATGTACGAGTGATGTTTCTAAAGGCACATAAATTGCACAACCATAAATCTAATTACACACTTGTTGACTGTACATAAAACTGCAAAATTGTAAGTTCCTTTAATAAAAGTCTTGATTCCAGATTATAAAGTTTTCCTGTATAGAACACTTTTATCCTTACATCCCTTGAAGAAGTTATAAGAGGGTTCTACTATACATACTGTGTAGGTAGATACAAAATATCCACATGTAAACCATAATAATGAGGCAACTAGTCACTAAGTAAGCTGTACAGCTGTCTCAGAGTGAAAGGCAAATGTGGTGGGAAGAATAAGTTATTGAAACTAGTTGGAGAAAACACACTTTCAACACTGTGCATCCCCCTACACCAACCTACCTAAATAAGAGGAGGATAAACTGAACATAATGCTTGGAATGTCACCTTACTTTAGTGTAGTTTAGATTAAGTAACGTAATATTGTTATCCTACTCTTCACATGTGCCCCCTACCCCTCTCCAAAAAAGTTCCTTCAACCAGAAGACATTTCTATCAATACATAATATATTCTGCCATGCACATATTAGCTACAAATATTCAAGTAACTACCAGCAACAACAAAAGGGAATTTGCACACACAACTGAATATAAGCAAGGACAAAGCTTACACTAACAAATAAGCTGTACGTTTGTCAAAGTCAATTGTTATACCATGCTTCCTCCATCTAACTAGTCTCAGTAACAAACAAAGGCTATGCACTATCTAAGTAGGCTCTACCAGTTACTCAAAGCACTTCTCAGTGACAGCCTTAAGATCTTTATACAAAGTACGTTCAAAATAACAAACTAATTTCGGTGAAAAAATAGGTATAATTCTGTAATTTTATCCAATTGTGTTTAGATCAACAATGAGCCTACAGGATGGTCCAATAAAGTCACAAACATTTTTTTAAACATTAAGATGATGTATGTTCTTCCCCAGAGAAATGTCTGCCCTCCTAAAAACAATCCTACTTTCTGCTAACACAACAGAAGATGATTGCTAACCCACAGCTACCTCACATTATTAGTACCTGCTAGCTTGTAGCTAAGTTGTTTACAATATGTTACTATTTTGCAATAACAGCAGCAAGCAAATTGTCCTGCAGCCCTCAAACAGAATGTAAATATATGTTTTTTTTTTTTTTTTTTAAATTCTACAAAGACCAAGCTTAGTATTTTGCAATGGTTTAAAATTTTAGTTTAATAAATATGTACGTAGTCTGACAGAACTTGATTTTAAAGTGGTTGGATGGTTGAGATATTTTAACAGGACAGCAATGTTGACTAGAAGTGTTAGGAATTTGGAATTATGGGCATGGCTCACCTCAGTTTTCAATGTCTTTTTTTATTTTTATATTTGTACCAGATATTTTTTTTCTTATTTTAGACATAAATTGTGATTAAATCTTCATCTTAGGATTTTTTTGCATCTCTTATAGTTTTTGCGTAATGAGTCGTAAACGTCAAAATTTGCACTTTACGGTTTTATGCACGCCACTAAAACCAACTGACATACCAAACCAAAAAAAATTCACAATATAGAGCAATGTTGTAGGCTATGATTTGACATATATAAAACAAAAAATAAAATATTTTTGTATTTAATAAAAAAATGCTGAATTTTAAAATGAAAATTTGAAAATTTCAAAAATTTTTTAAAAATACAAAACTATATATTTTTTGTTTTTATATGTGTCAAATCACAGCCTATAACACTGTTATACACTGAGAACTTTTTCGGTTTGGTATGTCAGTTGATTTTAGTGGCGTGCATAAAACTGTAAAGTGCAAATTTTGACGTTAACAACTCATTACGCAAAAACTATAAGAGATACAAAAATTTCCTAAGAGGAAGATTAAGTCACAATTTATGTATAAAATAAGAAAAAAAATATCTGATACAAATATAAAAATATTAAAAGACGTTGAAATCCGAGGTGACCGGGGCCCCCTTAACCAACTAAGCCCCAGACACCATTTCAGGATAGTTGCTTATATGACTTGCGATCCCAAGAACGTGTTCCAACTGCCCAAATGTAAAAGATTCCCCTTGGACTGCCTGGGCTCTCACTTATCTGAGATGTTAACGTTCCTCCTAATTAATAAAAATTAAAGTGAGAAAGCCCAAGGAAGCATGAGTTGGCAGAGGAGCTAGAGGCAGTCCTGGGTAAAAAAAAAAACTATAGAGGTTCCTTTAAATCATTAACTATAATAAACAACTGTAATTAGCAACATGATGTTGATATTCGGGGTAAAACCAAGTTTGCCTTTCCCATCAGTAATTTGGACCTTACAGATTGTTAGTACACAACGTCAGAAATGAGTAAAATGTACCAAAACTTCTGTAATGTTTAATTAAAATCAGTGGTACCGGAAGCAGGGAGAGCGGGGAAGAGGAGCATTTTCCCCTCCCCAAACTACCTACAGGAGCACTACACAGACTTTGAGATGGGGACACAAGAAAGCAAAACAAATTGGTTGGCAATGTGGCGCCCCTTAGTTTCTTGCCTTATTTGGTTTACGTTATTATGCAGGGGTGGCGAAAGGTGTTTGTCATTAGGAAGTCAAGAATAAAAAAAGTTGTGCACACATTTTACAGCTTTACAGATTCAATTTGTGTGTGTAGCTGGGCTGGATATTATCTACGTAAAAGTTGCACATTCACGTAAAAAATGTGCTGATAAACAGTCAGTGTTTCCAACTTAATTATTCTCCGCACATGTAGTAAGTTTTTAGAGAACCTGACCCTTACAGCAAATTATTAGGAGGTCATTTGACCTATCTGACCTACTGGTTCTGCCACTCTTGTATTTAGGCAATGAAAATAAAACATATCCAAGGCTACCAAGCCATTTTTATCGTAGTTTTGTTAACAATTTCATTGAGAAATGTGTTACTGTACAATAATAATGAAGTGAGGTATGTAAATTCAAATGCAAACTAAAATTTGTTTTAACTATTTTAATTCCGAAGAAGGTTGCCTGATGTAGCATTAGTAGTGCCAAATTCTGCATACGACCATGCTCCCCTCAGCAGAAAAGCGTTCTGGCTCTCCTGATTAAAACGAAACTAAAACTATGGGAAAATTGAAGACGTATTATATGCTATAAGCTTTTCATTTTAAAAATTCCTACAATAAAAATAAAGGTAATTTCGGATGTCTTCAGTTTCAGTTATGTTCATCTGCACTGACACCAAGGTAAATAAAAAAATTAAATTAAAATGCAAGCAAAGCATTTGCAAATCATAAAATACCAGTACACAATAAACTTATATGCTCATACAGTATGAGTGGGTGTAGGTAACAATAACAGCTTATCTACAATTACAATTTTGAAACTAATTTTGCTGTAAAACAGATTCTGAAAGTTTTAATAAAACAGTAATGTGTTAAAACATTCTGACTTCAAGTGAAACATGACAGTAATGATGCTCAATAATTACTGGTGCCTTTCTCAGATTAGCTTAACTTAAGTGACCAGTAAGATCTACAAGTACATCACTCCCCAAAACTTACATTAACATTTGTATAATTCAACACAGCATGCCATTTTTTGAACATACAGTATGCTGTATAACTAGAGACACTGGAAAATCGCGGGAATAGTTGACTATTTGCTAGGCTCCAACATGCTGTATAACACTGAATGTTTCGTATCGACATTGGCTATGGTTTATTTGAAGCATTGTTTCTCTCTTCAACAAACCCAGTTATAACGGCACAGCTTGAACACACAGCGTGTATGATTTGCCATAAAATTGTTCACACGTGTCACGGTTAATATACTACAGTTTATTGGAGACTATCTTAAACATTTTCGCGATTTTCGAGTGTGTCTATGTATAACTGTATAACAATTACCACTAAATCAAAAGGCATTATTACATCATACATTCTTACATGCAACAAAAAACCTTCATAAAAGATACGTCCCTGAGGATTTTGTGTAAAAACAATACTGTAGCATTAATATTATTTATCTTTACTTGTACCACCTATACAACCCGACGAAGTTTCTCAAGTATATACGTACACTGTTGTATTGTGAAAGAAAGTTCCCAAAATCCTTGTGTTTGTCTCTCAATACTTATATAGTTACATACAGTGTGTGCAAATACATTATATGACAGCATTATGCAAGTTTCTTGAATTACACTGACAAAGCACACAAATTTGAGTTGATAGTCAAGAACGAAAATTACCTACTATACAAGGTTAACAGTTAAAAATCAAAACTAAGAGTTAAACAAATAACAGTGATCCCTTACCATTAAAGATAGAGACTGCTACACATAAAGAATCTATTACTTTCTCAACTTTGATCAAAAGTTTTTTAGTTTACCCCAACACTAGTCCGTCTACCGCACTGTACTCGTTAGTATGGCCTACACTCAGTGCGTGTCGTAAATAATAAATACTGACTTTGAAAATATGTTTCTTTAAATTTACTCTTTATTTGCTACGTTTTTCAAGTGTCTAATAATTGTTCCAATGTTTTTCAAAAGGTATATTAATATTTGTCGTTCATTTTCAATCACCATTATTCAGTTGCTTCAACTATGCTACGTGTATTGTATCCTTCCGCTTGAACATGATGCAACAGGAACAATACTCCAAGATAAAACATTCCAAAAATTACCAGTAATGTTTTAATATGTTTTGTTATTTTTCCAGTATCGTTTTGTATTGTATCTTATGTAATTTTGTTCTATTTAATGTGTTTGTATCGGAACTACTTTGCACCGCGTAAAGTCACCCCGCCTCGCGGGGCTGGCTTGGCGACGTAGGATGCCATGTTACAGTTAGTCGAAATTAGACGCGTGGAGGAGCTAGACGTGTTTTTGTCTACTCGGGCCCTTCATCAGTTTTGCACCAGCCATCTTTAGTTTTCAATAGTTATAATTTAATTTACCAGAACTGTTTTTGCTGTTTTGACTCGGGGCTCTTCATCCCCTGCCGGCCGTCGCGTCCAGGAACGTAAGTTCGCACATTGAGTATACCACTAGCCCCGTGCTGTTTTACCGCGCCACCTACTGGAGAGGTTTGTGCTCCAGGTCCGCTTAACTGGCATTGGCCTTCTGCGAGTACCAGTCTTTTGTTCATGGTAAGTAAACTTCAAAAAACTATTCACGTCTTTCATTTGCAAGTACTGTTCTTGGCTCACCCCGTCCCTAGTGACGCTTAACGTAAATTTGAGTGTGTTGTGGGGTGGGGACTGGCCCTAACAAATCCCCGAAGGTCCGTCGTTTGAGGGTGCAACAATCCACTGGTATGTAGCCTGCCTTGTGGTCGTCGGCCTGTCGACCCTGGGATCATAATAAAAGGGGTTTTCCTCCGTGGCTCCCGCCTTGTGCCCTTTCCCCACTATCCATCTCATCTCAGCTCTCCCTGCTAGCCTGTCCACTCCCGTAACTTTGTCACACATATCCCGTCCGACTCACCTACCGTGTCAGTGTCATCAACATCATCATCTACATGTTTCCCCCCTAGTGCCCGTGTTAATTGCTGCCACTTCAACGTGGGGCATAGTCCAAGTCACGTCAGTGACTACTAGCCAACAATGGTAAAAATATGTTTAAGAATACAGCATAGCCTGATTTCAATAAGCCCTACCATACAAAACATATTACTAACTTTGGCATAATTTGAGCTGACCAGTAGTACGTGGTTACAAGGAAAATTAGGAAAATGCTATTCCAAAGAAAAGTAAAATAATGTGGACAACATCCATGCTTACGCAAGTTTGATGCTTAAAGAGGCATATGTATTGGATAATTTTTCATTTTTGAGGTTGAAGACAAGGGAATGATAAGGGTTATTTGAAGAGAAGTGCATCACTCTATTCGTATTGAGGCAAAATGGCATGCAGTGTTTCTGCCAGGATATTTCCTATGAGGTCCTATGTGGTGATGCTACAATTTTATTTGTAGATATAAAGGTGGCCTTACACCGAGGCAACTACGTGCAATGTTGTCACGCAACTTGATGACATGCGAGGTACTGCATGTCTGGTTCTCTGGCGTTGCATATCTGTATTGTCGCACGTGACTAATTGTAAGGAATTGCCTGCTTTCTGAGTGAAGTGGAAAACTTTGCCTTGTCGCATGCTACACTGTAGTAAACAAGCAAGCATGGAGTTGTGAAAACCAAATGTTGTTGACTTGGAATTAAATAACAAAGCTATTATTTATTTCATTAATGACTACAGAGAAAGGGCAGTGTTGTACAGTAACAAAAATGTGGACAGCAGTATAATATGGACGTAGAAAGTGTTAATAAAAAAAAAAAAATCTGCACACTGTATTTCTCAAATAAACTACCTTCTTGTTCACTTTTTTATTTTGTCCACCACATGTTTTTAATAAGTGTTGTATTGTATTTTCACAATTAAAGAAGCATAGTTTGAAGTGTATGTTCTTTTTACTGATAAATGTAATTAGAATATGTTAAGCGATTTTGCGTAAAAAAAGAAATGGCATGACATGTTACAATACTGTTGATGCACCAGGTACATAGGCTTTTTAATAACCACTTTGTATTTCCATTCATCAGTAGTCTCTATATTCTCAATTAAGAAAGAAACGTGAATGGGACGAAAAATGTTGTGTGTGAAAACTATGAAAATCATAATAATAAAGTCAACTCTCTATTATTCATGCGCCAATTACCAACAGCCTCGATTTTAAGATGCTGAAATGGCTACTTAACAACATTGCAATCTTAATTTAACGAGCTTAAATTTTACGTGGACAGCCATTTTATTAACTCTGTAGATGATTTTGTAATGTTTATTGGACAAAAACACACTCACCCAATAATAAATAATTAGTAACAGAAGCGACAAGACGTGGTTTGTATCATACTCATTTTCTTTTTGGATTTTCATGGTGTCCAAGTTTGTGGATGTTTGGTTACAGTCAAGTTTAGTAGCCTATTTTATGGTTTATGAGGAAATTGACATGTAAGCAATGTCACATTTACCATTTATAAATATATAATTGAGATGCAAACAAACTACAGTATTTCTTGAGATATTAGTGGTTGTTTAAATCAATGTTTTCAATTCCATTTGGTTTTGTTTATTTACCCTTACGCCCTGAAAGCTGGTACAACACTTAAAAAAGTTTCCTTACAATATCACTTCTGAAAGGGTTAGTTCAATATGTGATGTTGAGTCTTGAATTGTCATGCTTACCATCTGTAGATATTTAATTAATATACAAATTACAGTAATTATTGTGTCTCAAGCACAAGTGGTCAAATCCACATGGCATTGGTACATTCGTGTAAGCCCGGGAGCCGATATGACAACAATAATAAAAATATTTGCTTAGTCGCTTCTGTTACCACTTATTTTTCTGTGCTGTCACTTAGGGCATATAACCGGGAGTTGACGTACACAAAGAAAATATGAATATGTATGAAACATGCCAATCAGGCTAAAATCTGTGATGTGAAGGGCATGCCACTGTTTAATTTTGAACAACATGTTTACAACACATGCACAGGGTACAAAACAGGGTGATGTACATGCAACAGATTGCATAGACCATGCACCAAGTATTGTACAGGTGGAACTTTACCCCCTAGGACTTCTCCCAAGTCCATCCTTGGAATGGTTTCTGTTCAGAGAGGACAATACACATTAGAACAAGCAATAATGCCATGTACAGCAACATACAGCATATAACTCAGCATTCATACACAATTAACTGCAGAAACAAATTATATACACAACTTTTAACACAAAAGTCAAAGGTACAATTGTGCTGTAAATACAATATGGTACAGTATTTGTAATGTATTTCTGCAACAGTTGCGAAATTATAGATTTTCATGCGTAAAAATCACCCGCTCATTGACTGCAATCAAATTTGAACTAAAAGTTTCAGCATGCAAGGGTAATGCAGCCACTTTGGTGCGATCAGCTAACTTTGTGCAAGGGTGTCAAGAGTAGATTTGTCTATCTTTTGAATGGAAATGGATACACATTTGGGTAAAGTACAATAAGAAAATGTTAATATTTTAAATATATGTTTATACGAAACACACACAGTTTTAGCTATTTATGATTTATTAAACCTTTTAAAGTCTTAAGTACAGTAACTGAAAAAAACTATGTATAAATTTCATTATGGTCATATGTAACTGAAAAATCTAAGATTTCATCTACTAAATTTCTTTGATAACAAATACTGTACAATGCCTTAATTTATGTCATTAGTATTTATCTTATCACTACATGAAAATATGAGGTTAAGAAACCTACTACAATGGAAATTCCAAAAAGAAAACATCTAATGGGTATACTATTGATGTGCACTGTGCTAAGATAGACTATATACATCTGAAATAATTTGCTACACATTAAAACGACACTGATCAGAAACTACGCAAGGGAATATAAATGTTTAGTTTACTCGTTCACAGCTGATCCATTTCCAGCAAAAGGCAGGATGAACCAAAACCTACATTTTGATACCACTTTCAAAGCCACATTTTTATGCAGTGCCCAACATTACATGCAATACTGCCATTTAAAACAACTGAGTTTTAAAGAATATAAGTATCAGAATTGAAAATGACAGATTTGAATCACTAGTACTCCTGATTACTTATGTTCAAACTAAAATTTTTGGATTAAACACATAATGTAATACTTTTATATATAAACAGACATACTGTACACATAAAATAAATTTTAAAAATAATAAAATAAAGCTTTCACAAGTTGGCCACAATAAGTGCTTTTCCTGGCCGACAGCATAATGAAGACCTGTTGTTTAAGGTGGTTGGTCGCTTATATGGCATGTACCTACTCTCCACCTTAAGAGGGCCAGAAGTAAAAGAGCAATAAGGGAGAAAGTGACACATTACGGCCAGTAATCATAAACATGAGGTACTACTTAAGTGCTACCATCTCAGGTGCTAGAAAAGCAGATGTGGAGACTTAACGTGCGACCGTATTCCTAAACGTCCAAAGATGGTATTGGATAAGTTGCTGCTTATATTATTTGCCGCCCCATGCGAGGCTGTAAACAAGTGAAGGTGATGCTGGGCAGTGCTTTTTTATAGCACAAGTAGCAGTGATTTTAACGGCTATTTAGCAAAAATACATTAATTCTTTTACATTTAAAACGTAATGTGCTACATTTTAATTTGTTTTAAACTTGAAGTAGTAATAAATAAAGTATTATAGATTAAAAATTACCTAGAATAACTTTCAAAATTTAAGTATTAGATACAAAATGACAGTCTCTTGTACAAAGTTAAAAAAAGTAACTACACTTTTCGAAGTGAATGTCTGGGTGGACGTCTTTTGCGCATTCGAGACCTTGAAATGCGGAAGCGGTAAGGATGAGACAGCACATGCATCACACATTACCCTAGCCTCTAGGCGTAAGTAACTAACTGATGTGCGGTCTTCTTGCAGGGGATTTCCTTTTTTTAAAGTCTACTTTCCCTTGTCCGTTTGTGTGTTCCTCAATTTCTCTCCCACATTAAAAAATGTCGAACATACGGAGTGAATGTAATCAAACTCGGTACAAATACAGTACCTAGTATGCGATCTTCGAACGAGTCGTATTATGAACAAAAAAGTTTTTTTTTAACACATGTCCGCAATGGTATATGTCCAAAAAAAAATTTAATGTTTACAGTACCTAGTAGCCTAAGTTGATCTGACTTTTATGTATTTTGTTCATATTTTCATAATGGTGGGTCATTTGAAATGTTTTTATACATGACGTATCTAAAAACTCATTTTTTGAACACACACATTACATAAACAATTTTTCTGAATTTTATCAAACTCTGTACACATATAGTTTTCAATAAGGAGACAACTTTTATGTATTTTATTCATGCCATATTTATATACATACAACGATGGCCATTGGGACACTATTTGATCACAAGAGATATCAAAGATAATTTTTGTCTGAATTTCGTCAAACATATACACATATAGTATTTACCATAAGAGGGTAGGGAAAAGGGGGGGACGATTACTTATTACACGCATGATGTGTTTGGGACAATTTTATACTATTTTGTTTTTCCATAATTTTCAACAGTTAATAAATAACATGTGGATATTTATTATTCAGAATTTATCTCAACAAATTTATTTGGTACCATAAACAATTTTTTGTAATGTCTCAAAGTCACCCCCGCTTAAGGCAGTAAAGTGACATGATTTTTTATATTTTGTTAATGTATTGTTTATATTATCAAAACAGTGGCCGATCAAATATCTTTTCTTGATCATATGAAATTACACTAACCATGCATCTGAAATTCACCTAACTCAGTATAGATGTACTACTTCGTTCAGCGACTTCATATTACCATATTCTGTGTATATCATATTCAGTTTTAAACAGAGAATGATTCAGGATAGATTGTATTAGTATCACGTAGAGAAGTTTATGAAAAAGTAAACGGAAAATGTGTTATCAATGTTTCCGTAAAATAAATAATAGTTTAAAATTGACTTTAAAATTTTTCTACTCTTAATAAAATTAAAAACTACTTTATATTCAACTGTTTTGACACTATTTAGAGCATTATTTTGCTTCATATTTTAAGAAATGACAATGACATTTTGGGGTAATTTTCAGGTTAGCATTACTGCCAGTATAATTCACTTCGCAGAAAAATCTGTTAACTTATTTTCGACGTATTTTTCATAAGCTATCATCACATTTAATTAAAACATTCTGTTCCACATAAATAAGAAAGGAATTGTGTTTTTAAAGTTTTTTGACAGTTCAGTGTTAATAGTATTGTAATGTGTTCTGTAAATTTGGGAACCTCGTAATTTTCTTGCCATTGCCGAATTTTAACCATGTCAGTAATTCAGTACATTTTTATGGTGGTTCAAACCTCGACTCTTCAAGATTGGGTAACTGGTCTCAGGCAGCATGGTAGCATAACTATGCTCCGGTATCAATTATCACCTTGCTAAACCAAGCCAAAAACATAATATAATTTTTTATATAATCAAATATATTAATTGGACTTTTTATCTGTGACTCATCATGTACCATGTATATTTATGTAAAATGTGGGATAGTTATCAATTTGTCACTAGTCGGCACGTAAAGATAGATAATAATTCAACTGCAGTCAATGTTAAATGATTATGAAAAGAAATAGGGTCTTAATATTAGTTTTGTCTGGGTGCAGTCATTAGTTAAATTTAAATAACAATTTTCTGTACTTCAAGTGTAATTATCATATGGATAGTTTCCAGTATATGTTCAACGAGGGGGGCAAACTAAGTTCAACAGAAACCAGCAGTGTTTGGACTCTAATTGATTGTCATGCTATTTCCTGCAACTTTGCTGAGTGACTTTTGTGTGTCAAACTAATAGTTAAATAATTATATGTAAATTTATGATTTGCCTACCAAGAGTAACAGGTAGATAGGCATGGTGCCTCTGGTAAGTGGGTTTTTCCTCAAAGGAAGGAGGGAGGGGGGATGTTTGAATGCACCAATGACAAAATTTCCCATCAGGCACTACAAGTATAAAATATTTTAATTTTAATTATTGATGTTATATAACAAATGAAAATGTAGCAGATATTCTATGTAATTTTGAAATTAAATAAATATGGGATTATTGAAAGTTAAATACTGCACACAGCATCACTTTTAGGTCTCTGAGGACAAGTCCTGAGATCCTCCATCTTGGGGATGAGGAAGGGAATAGTGAAGGAGGGGATGAGTTTGCCGGTTGTAGAGACTGGTCTCGGCCATTTTTGTTTGGGACCCGGTAGAGAGCAATCGCGCTGTATTTAGGTGGGGGGCACGAGAACGAATGTTCTGCCTCAGGAAGAGATTGGGAGCGGGGAATGCGTCTTCACAGGCCAGAAAGTGATGAATATTCTGAGTATAATCTGAGCTGATGCAGTTGTAATTGGAGCACGTGCCGATATTTGTAATTACTGTTATGTGAAAGTGCATGTAAAAGTAAGTGAGAAGCTAAACGAGAGCAATAAATCATCAGTTACGCCAGTATGCAGTCTTGCCTTCATTAGAACGCCCCAGCGATCCCGCGAAAGTAACACCAAATGCTCTACCACTGGTTATACTGCGGCTGATTGTACCACCACAGTATACGTCCTCTAATTTTCAGTATTTCATGTCATGAATACATTATTTTTTTCTATAACAACTGGGCCGAATCAGGAAAAAAAAATATTTATTTTAGAAACTTTACTGTCCAAACTTGGGATTAATTAGTTCTAATTGCTGTAGGTTTACAATGTTAGAAGATAGCATCATTTGAACAAACAAAGATATAATTTTGTATGTTTATATCTACATGACGGGCGGGCGAGTGAACAAGCACACATGCATGCATGCACACACATGTGCATACAAATGCATACACACACACACACAATAAAGACCAATTAAAATTACCACATTAAGAAAGTTAACAAATTGCTGTCGGTAGGGAGGCAGTTTTTCCCCTTACAAAATATTTAACCGCTCAGTGTTACTTTATATTTTTCTTTAAAATCTTTCTTGTGTGATGCAATCTTAACAGACTACAACAGTAGTTACAATGGTTATAATGAAAAAGCTGGCTACAACACCATGAAAACATTAAAACATTTGAACATAAATCTATCAACAGAAAACCCCACCCCTCCTGACCAAACAGGAGGAGGCTACAGCTAGGGTTGTGCGATATTGCAATATATCGCACGCAATGCGATATATTTTTAAAAAATGCGTGCGATATTTTCGTTGCTACATATCGCAAGTGCAATATTTTGCGATATATCGCAAGTGCAATATTTTGCGATATATCGCAGTGCGATATTTTGCGATTTTTATCGCAGCGCGATATTTGCGATTTTTATTGCAGCACGATATTTGCGATTTTTATTGCAGCACGATATTTGCGATTTTTATTGCAGCACGATATTTTGCGATTTTTATTGCAGCGCAAAATTTTGCGATTTTTAATGCAGCGTGATATTTTGCGATTTGTATCGCAGAGCAATTTTTGCGATTTTTATTGCAGCGCGATCTTTTGCGATTTTTATTTCAGCGTTAATTTTTGCGATTTACATTGCTGCACATTTATCTTGCTATTTTAATCGTGTAGTGATATTTTTGGCGATGACATGATAGCCTCCATTACAAGAGGTAGTCTTTCTATTTTAACTCAACTTTAAGGTTTAAACGTTTCAGCTCAGGACAGACAAATCTAGTTGAGGAAGTTGTGATATAATACGTAGTCGTACATCAAGATTACACCAGTCGTCATAAGTCACAGTAAATACATTTTTATTTTGAGAAAAAGAAGACAAGACATTACAATTTTTTTCTTGAACAGAGTAACTTAGAAGAAACTAACACAACCAGCTTAATATCTTACATCGCCTTCAGTAAGTTTTTATATACATTAGCGAGCAATGTGACCATGACATTAGGTTTGTTGATATTGTCCAAACAGATTTACAAACATGGCTGCAAAGTGGAAATAGACACAACATAAACATTAAAAAATTGTGGCAGTATTACAGAAATTTTATGGAAAACATTTTGTAAGCAGTTATCTTTTCTTTGTACGCAATAAATTTTGAAATAAGCATAGCTAGGACATTTTTCGTTGCAATAAGCTTAAGCGTATTTGTAAATTTGTGCCATTAAGGTAGCCGCCTAAATCACGGTTCAAAAGAGTTGCAGCACGTTCGTTAAACAGATTTTTTCTACGAAACAATTCCACGTGTGTCCATTGTGCCAACGTACGATAGTAAAACAAATTTCACACAAGGTCGGTACATTATTGTGAAGACACAATGCTCATTAAACACACAAATTCTAAGCCCTCAAACATGGCTAAAATATACCTTTTCAGAGTGCCGTACTTCAATATGTAGCCTACTAATCGGATGTATGCTCAGATTATGATGTGCACTGAACTTTGCTACAGATTTTACATCAATAAAATTATATGGTCACCGCTTAGTATCCCATGGTAAAAACAGTTCGGCGGGAACCTTGCACACTAGTTAAGAGCTTGGCTCGTTGAGGTGATGCGGCATTTGATGCACGTTTCAAGGTCACCCTTTTGTCATTTCTGAGCTTCTGACGCGCAGGTAGGCAGTTAGTTGGACCTGGCGCATGAGCTCTTCTGTAGCGTGGTACGAAAAGTGATTTTTTATGCATAACTAGGGACCCCTGTTTTTCGCGAAAATAATTTTGCCCCAGTTTGTTTCAATGCCTTTTGTACACATATGCAATTGTGCTTCATGTTTATTGGCAGTGTGTCTATGTGAAGAGTCGTATCTCATTAGACTGAGCCAATTACAATAACGTTCCTGCAACACCACACGTCTGTGATTTGCCGGTAGAATCCCTAGGCTCGTGGTAGTTAAAATAACCAATCACTGACCACGAAGCAGAACTGCAGATGTGCAGGTAAGACACCGATACAAAGTGGGTCGAAATTCGTTCTGCGAAAAATAGGGGTCTGTATGTATAACTATTTTAAGTGTTTCTACTGCGTTTTGTATGCAAAAAGAAGGCAGACTTCAATCTGTCTCTGTCGTTTTAAAAATACCACCCGCTTATGAAAAAATCCCCTATTTCCAGCTCCTCAAAAGCGTTTTTTTTTTTACATTTCTGTAGCTGGAAAAATGCCAGCCGTAATCATAAAACAAAACGATAAATACATGCGTCTGAGTTAAACACATGCTTTCCACAGATTAAATACTAGGGTCACCGCTTAAAATTCCATTGAAAAACACTTTCTACGAAAACACTGGACGCTAGTTTAGTACTCAACATTTAGAGGTGAAGTGACGTTTAACGCACGCGTTGGAGTCGACTTATTGCCTTCCCATTTCCATGTCTCAAACGAAAATAAAAAACTAAGGTCCATACAACTCTTAATGGACCAAATGTTATCAAACTCAGTACTCTTGGTGGCCTGGTCAACATGTGTAATATTTATTATTTAAGTTTCAACATATTTATTGTATAAGTTTATGTAATGATAGGTGCTGTCATCATGCTTCATGCAAGTGTTGGGTAATTTTATGATAAAGCGCAGGTAACATAATACTGTAAAAACTGCTGGATAGTGAGTGAGTGGACAGTTATGTTTTGCTATCAGAATGACGGGCGGCATTAACTGCCGGCTGGTGTATCTAGACGCTGAAAGGAAATGCTGACATGAAGATAATGACAGCCAGTGGCGGCCAGTCAATGTTTTGAGCTCAGTGCTCTGAATATAATGTCCTTCACCCCCTTCCCCGCTAAATCGCTATACTTTCTTTCCCCGCTAATAATCATATGTTTAACTCAAAGGTATAGGACTTTTGCTTTACATGTATTGAGGAATTGCACTGCGTTTCATGGCAAGCAGTAATGTAGCCAATAAAGTGTGTTGTAAAAAACTTTCAACCTAAAAATGTTATCTACAATGCATAGGTACTCGTTAAATACACAAGCAATGAATACCACTAACGGCAAGTTAGTATCCTACAATCTCAGTTTCTATACATTTGTTCTTACTACGTTCCCTCTGTTTCCTCACGATTAATGTGAACCCGACTCGTAGATAAAATGCCAACAATATCACATGTGAGACGTCTTAAGACTACATTAGAGTTCGGCTTGTCTAAATGCAGACGCAATTTTATAACACACGCGAAGTAGGCCTACGCATATCTTCAGCCCCGCATCAGCATATCATTTCGATACGATTAAATAACTATTCCGAAAACTATAACTTAATAACTCCTACAATTATGAAAACTAGACGTTTCATGTGCTTGTCCACTCGAAAATCAACACATGCACAAACCTTAAAATAATTTTCCACTTACCGCCAAGCAACACAGAATTTTCACAAAAATTAATATTGTAAAATTCGACTTACCAAATTATCCCATCATAAAGCGTCGGTAATGTATCCATTGGGCCAAAGACTAATAACACAGATTCTACTGCAGTTCGTTATTTATGCACAGTATCACGTCACTGACGCCCACAACCTACAATAATAATACATAGTAACGTACTATTCATAAAAGTTATTCTAAGTCAGCTACACATCCACGCGACACCGAAAATTACTTTGTTTACAAGTCTGCAATGTGCAAACACGTGCGCGATGCGAGCGGCCATCATTGTCAATGCGCTGATGTAACTGTCGCGCACTTGCGCAGTAGATAGCAGGGCTACTCTGCTCATTGCACAGAGCAGGTGTTGATAAAGGCGAGGTTCCAGCATCTCTCTACACCTCTGGCTAGGACAGGGGGTAGTAAAGGGGAGTGACAGCCGTGCGCTAGTCCGTGGGAGCACCGAGCCAGGTTTACACCATAGTAAAGGGCGGCTTACACGAACGAAATTACTTGAGAAAATTCCGTCCGCCTATAAAACTTAGCGCAAAGCAGTCGATCTATTATAAAGAAAGGTTAGAAGTATAAATTGTGTCACATTACCTGAAATTTAATAAAATTAAGTACACAATAACTTTGTAAAAGTTTACTCAGTGCTACAGCACGAGAGCACGGCCTTACGCACCGCCACTGATGACAGCTCAGTTACTTGTTCTGTGTCTTCAAAACAAGATTTTCGTACTGAAAACAAAAAAGTTGGGTAGCTTCTCACACTCAGTAATCCATTTCTTCTTTTTTGAAGACGGGATTGTCTTTATCTATTACACAGTAATACCCTCATTTCGTGTAAGATATACAGTACAATTATTATTTGTATTTACATAAATAGGCCTATTTTTTAATAATCAGCGACATATTCAAGTATTATAATTGCGTAATACTTGTACTCATTTAAGCATGAATAAAGAGTATCATGTTTATAGTCCACTAGTGTGTGTTGAATGCACCCTTTTATAATGTTTAGTTTCGTGTATTTCTGCTTTGAAATATTGTTGAAAAAGGTACCACAATAGGATGTGAGTTTCATTGTAAATATTGCTTTATAATTATTAGTGATAATTTTATAACAGTTTTATGTAGTGGTTAGTGATAACATGTAGTAATTATACTTCGAATCTATAGTACATAATGCGATAATGTTCGTCGGAAGCTCATAATTTTCCGGGGGAGGACTAGTTGTGAGGAAGACTCGACCCACCAAACAGAGCGGGAGATAGAAAAGGGGATCCAGGGGGCCTTTCCCTTTATGAGCAAATTTGGGGTTTCAAGGCAAAAAATTGTGCTTTTCAAACATTTTTCATATCTAAAGATCCTATCTATATAGCTGGTTGAAATTGTGATTGCTTCATATAAAATGGTGTCAGTGAACATTTTTGCAAACACACAGTTATATTACCTGCTGGAACCTTGTCCCACCGCAAATCAGTATTTAAATACCAGGAGATACATGAATATTACATGATGCAGTTTTAAAATTATTCTGTACCGGTATGCAAATGTAAATTACTAATGAAATAATTTAAATGACTTAAATTACTTTCATTACTGCAGAATTTTTATAACTTGTTACAATGATAAATAACACAGTCAGTTTGCTATATTATTACACACATTCGCTAAAATATTGAGGATGTTTACAATAGTTTTTAATACACTTTATGTGTTTTTCTTGCTGTAGTTTTTGTTAATTCATTAACGTAAAAATTACTTAATCTTAAAATTTGTCAATATGCCTACACAACAAACGTTGTTCACTTATTTCTTTTGGATATTTTACTTTACGGAAATATTCAGAAATAATTGTGTGATTAGTATATATGTTTGAAAAAAGTGAAATGAAAACAATCATTCTGGCTTTACCGTTCTCTTTTTCGCTATTTGAATGTTGAGGCTTCATCTTTTTGGTACGGGTTGAAGCACACATACGTAAAAACTTTTCCGCAAGGGACCCAGATCTTAACAGTTAGTTACATAACATTTTTTATAAACCTTATTACAAGGTTAAATATACGTAACATCAAGCTACAGAAACCATGCATTTTAATACACTAATGAAAAATGTTAGGTGATGCGAACGTTACAAGTAACTCCAATCCCCCACCCAATAAAGCGGTGGAGGGTCCAGGGGCCTTCTAATGGAAAAATTAAGCTTTTAAGGTGAAAATTGTGTTATTTAAGTAGTTTCCGGACTCCATTTAACTATGTAGTGTAAGTTCAAACACTTGGGGAAGGGGGGGGGGATTATCGGCCTCGTTTGCATCACTCCGGGCGTGCATGCGCAGTGTCTTACTGAAGCTTGATATTTTTCTCCTCCGTCTGAACGTGTCCCCTTCCATCTCCCCCCCCCTCCCAAAGACAAACCGTTGATGCTTGTGAATTATATGCCAGTGATAACAGACTAATAGTATCACCCGCAATGTAACTGATATGAAGAGGCAATTGTGATAATGGTGGCTGTAGTCACACAGTGTCCGTGAGTAACGATTGGAAGATTTATTTCGTTTTGATGAGGTTTAACGTTTTAGAGATATTTATAGTGCATTGATAATGTTGTTATTGCCGACGAGGGAAGCTTTGCTATTTTTTGAAATCTTACCGACTCAAGGAAAGTCGTCTCGACGAGGGAAGCTTTGCTATTTTTTGAAATCTTACTGACTCAAGGAAAGTTGTCTCTACGAGTGAAGCAATCTGTGACTACACAAATGAGAAAGACGTTGAATGTTTATGTGAACCAACATACTTAATTTAAAATTTGTATTGTTATAGTTTGTGTATTTAATTTGATCCCTATAAGAAATATTATTTAACTGAACATATATTTTATGTTACACTAAAACAAACACGCACAGTACTGAAGGGAAATGCCCCCACCCCCCTCCCTTTAACGACTCACCTGGTGTGATGCATTGGATATGTACATCAGGGCAATTTTTTTTGCGATATTTATAACAATGTGATTTCTAAAGGAGCGCGATATTTATCGCATAGCACGATATATCGTGATTTTATCGCAGCCCGATATTTATCGCATAGCGCGATATATTGCGATTTTATCGCAGCCCTATAATTATCGCATAACGTGATATATCGCGATTTTATCGCAGCGTGATATTTATAGCATAATGCGATATATCGCACATATGGCGATACTTTTGAAATATCGTATCGTGATACGAAAATTCAAAATATCGCACACCCCTAGCTACAGCCTCGCAGCCCTCTCTGTGGTGTTGCCAGAATGAAGAATTATCAAGTTTCTCATCAGTGCTATACTCATTTGTAAAAAGGCAAAGATCACCAATGGAGCTAACAATAGGCATTTAATTGAAACCAATTTTGTTACTTTTGGAGTTGGACAGCTGTTGACCCCAACACACTGAAACGGCGTGCAGTGGTATCATAGATCACTCGCCTGACTGACACTTTCAGTGATGACTCCATATTTTTACTGGTGAAAAATTTTAAGCTAACTCCATTGCATGCTCCTCGAGTAGTTTCACACGAATCCCGTGAGTAGTTTTTCAGATACAACAGGTTGAAGAAGCTGTTCTTAGTCATTTTGAGGAGCTCCGAAATTATTTTCCTTATCGACGTGGTGCTTTGAAATGACTCTTCAGTTATCGTTTGGAGTGTATTTTCTTTTCATACATAAACACATTGGGCATATGTGGAATAGTTTCTTTATACATAAAAAAAATTATGAACACACTGCAACACATTTTAAGCGCTTGGTAGGTGAGGCCCTTAACATTTCACAACAGTTTTGTTCATTTGTCAGTACTGTTTGAGAAGAAGTAGCAATTTAAAACCTACGAGTGATCCCAGCGAACACGCTTAATTTTTTAACAGTTCTGACAGAGCAATTCCAGTTCAGTTGGCAACAGTTCGGAGACCGTACAAGAATGAAAAATAACTTCAGGTGCAGCAAACCAGTGTTCTTGAACAATAGTAAGTAGCATTAAAATTTCACTACAGCAAATTAAATAATGTGACTTCCTGACAGATCCACTTTTACAGCTTTCTCTAAAATTCAGGGGGGCTGTGGTGGTCGAGGAGTTAGACCTCTCGCCGTTCAACAAGGCAATCTGGGTTTGATTCCCAGCGGGGTTGGCCCCAGGATTTTCACACGTGCAAATCATGCAGAAAAATGCCGTTGCTCAGTGGGTTTTCTCGGGGATCTTTCCGCCCTTTCATTTCCAGCGCCAATCCGTGCTCACCTAATGTCGCCCGTCACCAGCACTAGAGACCTTGATGTTGGGCGCTGATCAAAATCTCTCACTCTCACTCTAAAATTCCATTCAATTTCCTCTTCCCTATATGTGGTTCAGGATAAAGTGAGCACTTTTGGAGCATTAGTAACTTTTTTCCTTTCAGATAATTTATATTTTCCTGTCACTTTTTAATGAAAGCAAAGCACCCTAACAAATAATCAAAGCATGTAGATTGTTCCATGATTGAAAGTTAACACCTGTGGTGACAGTAAATAATATTTTAAAATTATTATTCATGACAAGATAGTCTATGTGCTCACTTTATTGCGAACCACATATATTTTATGGGGGCTGGCATGGCTAAAAATATTTTTTCCTCAGTAGGTTAGAGCATTATCTCATACTGCTACTCTTTAAGAGTTTCCTGTTAAGACCATTCAAGAGCTCATTAAAATAGTCACATTAGTAATATTATTTTTAATTGTTTTTTGAGATAAATACATGTCTCACTAACTCTCCAGATGCACAAAAGTGTGTTGAGTTCGTATATACAGTGAAACTTCCCTTAGCGGACACTTCCGAATAGCGGACACTTCCGAAAAACGGACATTTTTCCAATCACCGGCAGATTAACATGGAGCCTTATGGAGAAATACTCTCCAAATAACGGACATTCTTATTAACGGACGCGGACACATAATAAGTAGTGAATAACGGACAAAATGCGCAAAAAAGGGGCGCGAA
>PNEQ01064644.1:0-24847 GCA_003012365.1 Medauroidea extradentata | reverse complement strand
TGGCAGGCGGACAGGAAGACTTACCCTCGTCTCGCCTCCTTGGACAAGTCTTGTTGTTGCCCTGTAGTGAAATGTGAGGAGCATTGCTGCCAGAAACTGGTCGCAAGAAGTGAGATGACCATGGCAGGCGGACAGGAAGACTTACCCTCGTCTCGCCTCCTTGGACAAGTCTTGTTGTTGCCCTGTAGTGAAATGTGAGGAGCATTGCTGCCAGAAACTGGTCGCAAGAAGTGAGATGACCATGGCAGGCGGACAGGAAGACTTACCCTCGTCTCGCCTCCTTGGACAAGTCTTGCTGTTGCCCTGTAGTGGTGCAAATAACGACAGTTAGGCTACGACCACACAACAGGTTTTTAACATGTTTAATAAACACATTCTGCAGTCGTGTTTAATCGCGTTTATACCTAAACATATATGCGAGGATGTAACATTTTAACCGAATAGCATCAATGAACTTTCTATCCTCAACGTACTTGGAACCCTAAATGTAACATACTTAATTGTTATCCCATCTATGGTAAGCACTCGTGACTTTTGTGATGCTGTTGTGTGTTTGAAACATATATAAGCACTTTAACATACAATTTAATTTAGTGAGTGGAAAATGTCGGACCAAAAATAACGTTATTTGTTACACAGCTCGTTACTCGAGGTTAGCCAATAGTAGATTAGCAGAGAAGATAAGTAGTTGGAAACTACATACGCAACTAGTTAACTTAGAAGGAGAAGATACTGCTGGGTGAAATAGTTTGGAGCATAACTGCTTCAGTAAACTAAACACGTTAAAGTGAAGTAGTTGTGTGCCTGGTGTAGACGTGTAACTTGGAGATATTGAACACTTGCTACTAAAATACCCACCCCCACCACCTCCTGCAGGCTATAACACACGAGCATGGGTCAACCAATAACGGCAGAGATATCAGTCACACTAATACTGTGATGTGAAACTTGAGTACTGTATGTGACATGTAAATACTGGATTATAAAGGCACGGACAGTAGCGGTGATATAGTCAATAAAGGAGGCGTGGCCAACGTGGAAGTAGCTGAACTGATTGGTCACTCTTAGAGCGCGGGAAGAAGAAGCATCCATCTGTAGATGCGGTGAAATGCTGATAGTAGTAATACCTACACACCGTGGCCCGCGGTGTTTCATTGAAGTAATAAGATTTTGTATAGGTGTTTAATGAGGGGTCGGCGGAATGAAGAGTGGGGAAACGAGATATCCCCGAGAAAACCCGCCGACCAACGGTATTGTCCGGTACGATTCCCACATGCGAAGGATCGGAATCGAGCCCGTCGGGAAGCTAAGCCGGTTGGTGGTTGAAGAGTTAAGCAACAGGCAACATTCACGTTTTTGTCGGCACTTCAAGTGCTTTTTATCTGCTGTATGAAATGAATGTATTTACAAAGTACCACGACTTAAATGTTAATTTTGTAAAAGTTTTGGCCACTATAAAATGTTATTTTCGAATCGCCCGCCAACACGTAGCTACTCACTCACATCACTATTCATGTATGTACACCGGTAATAAGTAGTTTGGTAGGAAAATTCGTACACTGTTTGAAGTAATGGAATGTTTTAATAAAGATTCAAATACACAGAAAACAAAACAGTTATTTTGCCAAAATCAGTGTTTTTTTTTATCTGAAAAGACAGTTTAAACATTGAGTAAGGCTATGATCTTTCATTTATTTCAAAAAATTTGTAAATAACTCGAATTTTTTTCCAAATGGTTTGAAAAAATTTGAGACTGTGTACTGTCATACGATATACAATTTTTTCAGAGCTTTTTTTTTTAAGTACTGCACCGTTTTCTTCATTTTGGCTTATTTTGACAACAAAATATGTGATATTTCAGGGGCAAAATTCTAAATATCCATTTGGTGTATTGCAACAGAAAAATTCAGATACACACGATGATAGGCGTTAAAACTGTAAGAATTAATTTTTGATATATGTATTAATTTGCGCCAAAAAAATATATTTTCGAAATCACTGCAAAACCAAAGAGCGAGGCCTTAAAGAAATTTCCTTTTCTGTACGTAAATTTGCCAGGAATTTCAAAAATTGACATTTATTTAACTTTGTTTAAGTACATCCGATCTAACCTTTTCAGGAGTACATTATCGTACACGGTGTTATTTAATACACGCCGGAACGTATTCATCACTTTGTATACCTACAACATATATGTTGCAGTGTCTGAGGCTCGCAAGTAAAGAAGCGATTAGGGCGGCACTAACTTGCCCTCAAATGTCCTATCGTCATAATGCACAGGCCACTGATCCTGCATGTAGAATATCTGTCATACTGCTGTGTCCACTAGACTCCAGGCGGTCACCCTGTTGATACACTGCAGAGACAATATACGTCTCTAGCAAAGTTTCACTTGCGTCTAGTCATTGAACTACATTGTACGGTCGTGCAACAAACAATGACTGGAATGTACGGTATATGTAGTATTACAACATGCTGCTGTTTAGAAAGTAGTCACAACATTTCATCTTCATCTGAGATATGGTTTATTTTCGTAAAATAATATACCTTTAACACGTTCAAACAATTATAAATAACTTTCTTGCATTTATATGAGCAGGTAGTTAACAAAATATGTTTGTATTTCATACTCACAATACCATTTCCATGTTAAGTGAAAAAAATTTACATTAATTATACACAGAAATTATTCCTAACGTTAAAAGTGGTTTTCTTAAGGAGGTACTGCAGATTAAAGAGGAAACTTTGTAACGTTAAAAAAATTTTAATCTTCATATCACAAATAATTTACTATTGCGTTATTTTAATGAGAATTAAAACATATTTTTATGAAATGAAAAAGCACAGTATCACATGTTATAGTGTAACACTAAAACATATTAATTATTTAGATCGATTTGGATTCAAAATAATTGTTATTTAGCCACGCTACCAGAACGCATTTACAAATGATAGATTATGTGTACAACGTCACACAGTCTTTGATATTAACGCCAGAGTTTTTATAATATAAATGGCTTATTATATCTGCTGTAGGGTTACAACCGAGGTGAATTTGTGCTGCGAATTTTCGTTACATATGGCGATAACAATAAATGAAATCTCTGTAATGACTGTGATGTAGACTATTAATGTATTTGTGCGTTTGTAATGCTGAAATACTTTACTAAACACGAGAATATTTTTAACACTATCTGAAAATGTAACGTTGCGTTTTTAGATAAAGAAGTGTCAATTTATCAAGGAAATTACGTATTGTGCGAGCCAAATGTTATGTTAGCGGCTACACAGTTTTATTACAATTATTTTGTTTATTTAATACGTGTAATACGATCACCATATAACATATTCTGGAGGTTAGTAATAGCCAACTCAGCTAACATTAGCATTTACTTAAAAGCGTAACAAACAAACAAATAAGTTTGTGTTTGTACAGTAATGCACTGACGGCTTGGTGAGCGGCTACGTGATACGATACGTGTTTTACCTGTGTAATCTCACGCATATATAGGCTGTCCAACATAAACTGAGTACTGCTTACAGTTTTCAGTGAGCCATTATAGAGGCCGGAAAATGTCGCTGATGCAATGACCTGCATGTCAGAATGTACTGCCTTGTACATTGTTAACCCCCCGCCATTTGTCCACAGCTGCTTGTTGGTGGAGCCGCGGACAATGGGCAAATATACGGTGCTCGAGTATCAACAGTACAGGGTATTCTCGCATCCGGGTCATTGGATCCAGCCCCTAGCCATTATGCCTCCATCTTTATTATTTGCAATTGAAAACTTACATGTAACTAAAAAATAGTGTCAACATTTCAAAACTCTCAAAACTTTATTTCAATTGCCCCAATTAATAAATTTGTTTATTATTGTAGGTATTGGATAGTGCTCACTTTAAACTGAACCACCTATGGCGATTACGATGTTTTGTTTCGGTGAATACATTACTGTCTCTTAGAAAGAACTTCAGTCAATTAAAATGTAACTTATCACTTTTTCCGGTAATGACATTACAAGTGAGGACAGACGCTGTCTTGTCGCAAGCCCTTTATTTGTTCCGAGTACACAATGTAAAGTATATATATTCAACACCGACGTAAATTGTAAAAACCTTTTTATTGAAACGTGATTGACTTTGTTATACTCGAGTGTGAAATGCCTAGCAACATACTACATTCACACAGACTCCTGCACATACAGTATGCTCTCCATAGATTTATTTCCCTCTCGAGCAAGCAAATATTCTTACTGCACAAGACTTGTGTTGTCCTGTAAGATTGCACCTAAGTGAAGGAAACTCACAGCCAATTAGCTCCGAGACTTCTTTGATCGACAATCGCGAAGAAACAAAGTATACTACATGTTCAACCATGTCGCTGTTATTCAGTTTTAAGATGTTGTTCATATCTTCTCCTTAAAACTTTATTTAGTCGACATTAGACTTCAAACACGAGTTATCTTGCCCCCCCTCCCCCGTCATTTGACCAAACAGATATCAGACATCAAAAGTCTCCGTCGACATGGTAACGTACACGAGTGCTTGAATCAGCCATGGCCATTGAAAAATAATACGTTTACTAATACTGTGATTATTACAATCAGGCATAAAAACTGAACTTGTATCACAAAATTCTCAACACCTCATCAAATTCCCCATGACTTGTTGCAATTGTTTGGATAGTCGATGTAGCAAAGTACTTAGATTTCTCCGCTCGGGGTATAGTTGCAATCTTTTCAAACCTGTTGAGATGTTTAACAGACATTCCTTCGTCGTACTGCAAACATTACTGATAGAACATCATACTCAATCAAGAT
Organism: Medauroidea extradentata; assembly: GCA_003012365.1. Classification (NCBI taxonomy): domain Eukaryota; kingdom Metazoa; phylum Arthropoda; class Insecta; order Phasmatodea; family Phasmatidae; genus Medauroidea; species Medauroidea extradentata. The sequence continues at coordinate 20,028 of PNEQ01064644.1, read as the reverse complement.
GACATAACATTACGTTAATAAGTTAGTTGCTTCTATAATAGACTTTTCCGTGAAATGACGCTGTAGTTGAGCTGTGTTATGCAGTTGTTCTTTTTCCGTACAAATGTTGTTATATTTTCTAAATTTATTTTTCGCAAATTTATAATTGCTCATTTGATCAATTGTACTACTGCTAGTTTGACTAATATTGTGGGTAGTGTCGTCACTTCTGAAACCTTATTGTTTTTGTTTGTACTAGCGATGTTCAGTTCTGTTATATGGTTATATGTGTGTAGTAGCATGTAAAGGTGGTTAGTACATGGAAATAAATATTTATTGTTGCAGTCGGGCTTCTTAATTGTACCAAGCTGTAATGACAAATGTAAGGTAGTGTAGAACAGTAAAGAAATACGTTTATAAATATGACAGCTACCTTAAATCTTAATTTCGCCGACATGACTAAGAAGTTATTGCCATTCTATATAGGTTAACAGTAAGAAACTTCTTACCCGTCAATAACAACCTTGGTATGTTTATGATGCCTGATACTTTGAGGGCGACACGTGGGTTATATATATCTGACAAGTCACTCTGAATGATACTTTGACACTGCAAGCTGGGTGGCACTTGACCCAACAGACTTTGTGCTTCCGGATACATACAAGTCATCTGATAAAACTAGTGGCTTCAGAGACAGCTCATGCCGTGTGTAAACTCTTCAAACATCTGCAGTCGTCACCGCACAAACAATTGTAACATTGCAACTGTGAGGACTTAGGACCGATTACAGAGTCGTTCCGAGTAATCCTTGAGGGAAGTTGGAGTGAGATGTAAGTTGTTTTTAATTGCATAGTCGCGACATGAGTGTGAGTGGAGTTGAAGCAAAGTGGGAGCTGAGTCAAATATGAGCGAACCTGATACTGCCCTTGAAATTTACTTGAGACAAATGTAATTTCTTGAATCAAACACAAAGGAAACATAAGTACGTTATTTTACTTTCCCTTAAATATGGAATACATTTCTTCAACTATTGCTGAAGGGCCGCGCGTTCGATTCACGGTGAAGTATATCCCCAGATTTTCGTACGTGGGAATCGTGCCGGACGATGTCGTTGGTTGGCGGGTTTTCTCGGAGATCTCCCGTTTCCCACACCCTTTCATTCCGATGATGCTCAATACCTCATGTCGCTCCTCACCAGCTGAAGACATCGATGTTAAGCGCTGACTGAAATCTCTCTCTCACTCATTCAACTATAGCTCTGTGTATATGGACGACACACACGACGCTCTATCGTGGCGGCAATACAGGAACACAGTACTAGACTACCAGAGCAACTTTCTCACAGGATCTTCTCATTGGTACTGAGCGAGGTATGCAACAGTAACACGCTACACTCTAATTCAGGAGGACCCGGGTTCGAGCGCCCGCTCCATCCAATCTGATTTCGGTTTTCCATAGTTTCCTGATATCGCTCCAGGCGTATGCTGGAATGGTTCCTTAACAAAGGCCATGGCCGAATCCTTTCCTAGCTCCTGTCCTTGTGCAAAAGTTATAACGGTATCTAATGACCTCGCAGTCGACGAGATGTGAAGACCAATTACCTTCCAATTGGTGCCATTTGCGTGTCAAGACTTCTCCGAGTTTCTATCACAGCATTTCACTGTATTATTTTACATAGTGCGTACTTTGTTCGGCAGTAAAAACCTTACGACAATCGTTTTTATGTAAGGTCAAAATGTGTTAGTGACAATCTGTATTCTCGATGGTTAATGTAAATGCTGATAATGCTAAACACACAGAGATGAACAAGCCCGCATCGTCCGCCATGATTCCCGCTGGGACTCGAACCCGCGACCCTTCGAAAGCCCGCATACAAAGTGGTGATCCGTGAAGAAAGTCCTTTCCTACAATTGTACTTATCTTCGAGTAAACTTGAAACACCGAGTGTGCAGTGTACTTGAGTGCACTCGAGATTCGCGCCTCAGAAGTCACTGAACTGTGAGTGCAGTTCGAGTAAAATATGAGCATTTTTCGGCCGACTCTGCAACCGGCCAGAGATGTGGTCATCTCGCCAGTACGGACAAGAGGTGGAATATTCCAAGGTAAATAAAGCAGGAGTACTCTGAGACAAAGCCCTGTCGGCAAACAGCAACTATGACACGTTTCCCACGTCTGAACGTTGAGAACGACTCCATCTGTGATCATTCTGCCGTGACTTTATATCTGAGTGAACCCTGGAAGAAATAAACCAGCGAATTTCTAGCGACATTAATAAAAATACTATACTATAAGATATAAGATCCGTTTATCGAAAATTTTTGTTTCCGTCTGCAACAACGTGTCAGCTCTCATCTCCAACCAGGCCAAATAAGTTATCATCTGTTTCTGTTAATTTTCGCAAACAATGATTTTGAGAAATTATATTATTTTTTATATGTTGTTACGATATATTTTTCTGCCGACAGTTTTGTCCCATAAATGTTTACGGACAAACGTTATGAGTCGGTTGTGTTCGGGTTGATAAAACAATACAGATATTTATATTAATAATTTTGTTATTTTACATTGGGTTTAAAAATGTTATTGCAGTTTATTTTTGTAATCGTCTGTTTTTACGCATTACTGTTATGTTCAAATTTTATTGAGAAACCTCCTTTTTGCTATACCGAAATCATCGGGAAAACGACTTTCGGGACAGTGAATTTTGGGAATACTATACAGCCATTTTCCTGTAATGGTAGACACTAATCGAGAAAGTCGTCACACACAAGAACATGAACTCTAACACACAAACACTTCCCCGCTGTTGTTCTCTGGCTAAGACTTAACCACAGTCTATCCAGCAATCATAGATAAGTATGTTCCAAATATCGATACCCTCAAGAGAAAACCTCGAAATTCCATTTTTTTTTTTTTTCGATTTTCGTTTTATTTTTTCATTCTACCCCGAAAAAAATACCTTACTGCGAAAAGCAAGCATTTCCAGTTATGTTTTTAATAATTTTAAAAGCAAAAATCCGAACTCTCACAAATCCATTGTTGGATTGTAACAAGCGAAAAACTGTCTCTCCTGTAAAAAAAAAAAAAAAAAAAAAAACACAGATTTTGGAGTGACGAAGATTTCACATGAGGGTATCGATGTGCACTTCGAGGTTGAAACGATAGTTGTGAAATTACGTACGTCTTGCTCGGGTGGCAATCCCAAACATAACTTGTATCCACCTGCAACACCTTCTCTCTTTCTCTCTTATTTAGTGAGTCGGGGTTTGTGTGCGCCGTACAGACAGAGAATGTTTTTGATCCAGGATCGCAAATATTTCCCTTTGCGATGCATTTCCAGTTTTAGTCTCAGTTGCTTTGAAAATGCCTTTTTTTTTCTAGCATTTTACTTAGTTTAACTTTTATATTTTTGAAAATAGCGGAAATGTTATGACAGCCTGAAAAAAATGCAGGAATAAAATGTGTACTATAACAATAGTTGTACAGGCAACAGAAGCTGTACAGGCGAGAGTGGATTGTATCTTTCGTGGATAGAGAGGTTATTGTAGACAGTGACACAATTTGATACAATGTTGAGGAGCTGGGAGAGAAGTTGGCCATGACCTTTGTATAACATTACAAGCATTCGCCTGGAGTTATATCGGAATACCATGAAAACCCTAGATCCTGATGGTCTCTAACAGGGATCCAGCATGCGAGCACAAAGTTCTTTGAAGGGAAGGCAGACGCCAGTTGAACATAGAGGCAATGCGACAAGTGTTGAGTGAACAAGAGTCGCCCTTATAGCTCATGTACTTGCAGGTCGTGATCCTGCTCGTTGTAGTCCAATAGCACGCTTACTAGATCTGCACAGTATGATAATATTGCGCGTCGACGAAAATCAAAGAACTGAACTACTTAATGCTAGGATATGTGTACTTTTACATCACCTTAAGAAGACTGAGTGCCGAAACCCTCAATATGTCAATTTAAAAAAGCCTTCCAACACTGTTTAACAGTACGGATGGCTGTTAACATTTGCTCCGTGTATTTTATGACAGCTGGGAAGTAGGTTATGCTGTAAGTGGTCCCGCAAGAGGTCATTAAATTCTTAATCGCAGTAAAATCCAAGGTTGCATAACAAGTTTCTGTCCTTACCATGTTTAGAGCTTTTTAGGGTCTTTGATGTTATCCCATCTCCTACACCATGTTGTACTCTATGTGCTTTCTTGGGATTTATTGCTTGCTCAACTAATGGGACATTCTTCGTGGTGATTTGGACCACACAGGTCGGAAGATCCTATGGAACTGTGGCCATAGTCAACCTACGAATGATACTTGTACTAAGGTTGTTGAGAGAAACAAAAGCTACATACTTTGGTGGTTGTGCAGTTTAATATGAGTGGCTATGCTGATGGCTTGTTTAAGTCGTTTAACCAAGTTACTTCGTTTGATTGCCTGTTTGAGTCGCTTGAGTCACAATACTTGGGTTGATCTGCGGATCGTTTGAGTTGAGAGTTAAGTCCAATACTCGTATAACTCATTGCAACTTTGACTTCATCATGTTCCAGTAGCCCCGTTCAGGGAATATTTTTTTGCTTTACAGAAGGGTCAACGCATGTTGCAGAAGCTTCAGAAGATTGCTCCCTTCTTGAATAATTCTGGATTGATCAGAGTTTGTGGTAGGCTGTAGCAGTCCAACCTTCCATTTCATTAAAACATCCTGTTTTGTTTCCGTAAAAACTATTTGTTCACAAACTTGGTAATTTGGCACCACCACGAGCAGCAGCATCACTCTGGGCAGCAAACGTTGCTGGGTATGTTATCAGAGCAGTACTGTATTTTGGCAGATCGATATGTTGTTTCATGTTGCTTGTGCCACTGTGTACGATGTTCTCGAGCCAAGACTTCATCTTGCCTGCCAGTGGTAGGGTTCCTACCTGCTTTGAGAATTCAAGAGACTAAGCCATACGTAAAGGCTGCAACGCTCTGGTGTTGTTTTCCCCATTAAAACAACCCACCAGAAAGCTAAATATGTTTACCAAAAAAAGAAAATATATAATTAAGTGTATTGATTTTGGTAATGACGAGGGATTGTGCAATGACACATATTTTTACCAAAAATATAAATTTTATTTAAATATCTTTTAAATTTGGCATAAAACAAACTGCCATACTATAACTTTCCTTTCTTTACAATAATTATATTTGTTTGAAATTCCAAGTTAAACAGTGCCACATTATGGCCATTATACATTCTTTTAAATTTGGCATAAAACAAACTGTCATACTATATAACTTTCCTTTCTTTACAATAATTATTTTTGTGTGAAATTCCAAGTTAAACAGTGCCACATTATGGCCATTATACATTCTTTTAAAAACACAATGGCTCCAAAGCCTTCAAACAAATTTTTATAAGTATTGCAATTTTCTTGAAGGCGTTAGTCTCCATGTGAAATGAATTCCCTAACCTTTAAACTTTTCAACATGGCTACTTAGAGTAATTTAAACTCTACTTACGGGCGGATAGTCCAGGAGTCGCTTCTTGCCAATTGAAGCTACTCCCCTAGACTTTATACTGTGGGCTAACCCCACTCCTCACACATTATACAGTTCCAAAAAATGTCTGAGCCAATAACAAATGCTCATTTCAAATTGTCGTAATAATGAAGTCAAAATAGAGTTTATAAAGTCCACAAAAGTACTTCCGGTATGAGGAAAAAATTTAGGTTTCAACTTCCGAGATGCCGTGCAGGCAGCGCTCCAAGCGGCAGGCTCGTCACCCAAACGTTCGTAGTAATGCTCTGGCATTTTGTCTGTGGTGCTGACTCTGGACGGACGCATATCACCCCGCCGAGAGACAGCTGGCCAGTTAAACGGCGCTCGTCCAAGATGTCTTCAGAACAGGTAGGTGAAACAACGTAAATTTATTACGTCTAAGTAGACAGGAAACACGAGACAGGTCGTCTCATCCTCCACCCTCGAAGCAAAGTCCAAGTGAGGCACAAGGTGGAGTACATCCAGAAGATCGGTCGAGGTGGCCAGCCTCGGCAAGCCCTCTGGCGACAACATTCTTCTCTCACCAGAAAGAGATGGTCACACCGCCAATCGCAAGGTCCAATAGGCCGCATCCAGAAACAAACAAATCCAACTGGTTTGCAACAATCCTTCTCATACAATCAATATTAACCCTTGACTCCTCACAAGGGGATGAAATAAAATGCATACTACCTGAACTTCCGCCCCTAACACTATGCAAAAAAATATACTTTTTTTCCTCACAAGGAAAATTAACTTCTCCATGAAATTTTACAATCACAAATACACAATAAACAAGATGAAATCCCCGGGGTGATGAAGAAATTTTAAGTGAAGAAGATACTTTAAGTGAAGAAGATACTTTAAGTGAAGAAGATACTCCTGGACATCCAGGGAAAAAAAACACATACAATAAAATATACAATAACAAATTATGATCCTTTCATAGGACAATATAGCACCAATATGTGACTACATAATTGCCTTATACATATTATTAAACCAACACTAGACACCTTAACGAGAATACACCAAATCAGATTTTGTTCTCATTGTCAAACAGAGGCAAAATGTTTTAACTGAGTGACATGAGCCTTATTAACTTTTCCAGGTAATTTCTCATCCTCCAACAAAACCGTCACAGGCGACAAAAATTTCCTAATTACAAACGGCCCTAAAAACTTGGGTGCCAATTTAGCACTAAACTGAGCCGCCTTAGAACTCAGATAATGAGCTTCCAATAAAACCCTATCTCCTATCTGAAAAGTAACAGTACCCAAATGTATGTTATGCCTAGAAGACAGCTGCTGGTGGTATTTTTGAAGGTTTTTTGTTACTTGCCCCCACACCTCCTCTAAATCTTTCTGATCTACAGATTCCCAACAAAACTCATGCAGACCCCAAGTATGAATTAAAGGATGAAAAAGACTTCGTCCAAAAAAGATTTCTGCAGGAAGATGCTTTGTGGCATCACTAACAACATTATTATAAGCTAACTGAAGCATGCTCAATGAATTTTCCCACTCTTTATGAGACCCTGTTTGAAAGGTTCTTAAAGAAACCTTTAAATTCCTATTATATCGTTCCACAATATTTGCCTTTGGGTAATAAGGGGTTGTCTGTACTAATTTTGTTCCCCACCGAAAAGCTAAATTTTTAATTTCTATCGGAAGAAAGTATGTTGCATTATCTGTTACTAAATACATGGGAGAACCGAAGACTGAAAATAACCTTTGTTCAAGTATCTTACGTATTTCAACAGATTTCATAGAACGCAATGGAAAAAGGAAAACGAATTTACTGAAACTATCTATTGCAACCAAAATAGAAGTAAATCCGGTTTTGATCCTTAATCTGATCAGCTATTATCACAGGAACATACAATAATCCATATTTCCTATCAAACTGGAAACTTGTAATATTATTACACCCAAATACCTTCTCCCTCTGAGGACAATTTGCCTTAATGTGACCTTTTTGTTTGCACCTAAAACACCCCATGTTTTGAAATTTATTTTCCCCAAAACTAGTTGTAGGTCTTTCTGTTTGAGTAAAATGATCCCTTCCGCTCTTATTTTCTGGCTTACTACATTGAAATTGGGAGGCACCAACATTATTAATGCTTTTACCTTTATGAAAACAATTCTTAGCAATATGATTAGTTTTACCACAGATAAAACAAGACTTAGAAGGAAATTCCACTCCTCGGCGCACATTATGACTAACCTTATCAGGAGTAGATAGTGATTTACTTGGAGCAGTATCCTTAATAGTTTTCTCTACTTGTGTTACAAGTAACAACAATTCAGCCAAGTTTGATGGTTTAGTTACAAAAGTAAAATATCTACTATTTTGTGGTAATAAATTATAAAAAACAGCCTGAGTGAAATATTCTTCTGAACATGGAAGACCAAGAACTTTGACTAAACCAAGTAACTCGTTAACAAAATCTCGCATAGACTGAGTAGGCGGTTGGTATTTTTCTAAAAGTTTTAGACGCATTTTTTCAATAGCGACTTCACTCGCGACTAAATTTAGGCACGTTTTTTTCAATTGAGATACTTCCCAATTTTCTTCTTTAGCTATGCTAAAGATAGGCTGAAAAAGCTCAGGTACTTTAAACACTACAGCAGCATAGAGGACCTGCTTCGGACAATAATTTAATGCCAAAACCGTATTAAATGCTACAAAAAATTTTACTACAGTAGATAAATTAGTATCAGTCATACTAGGTATCTTGGCCATTAATTCTGAAGGAACATGGCGGACGGCCTTTAATACTGGGCAAAATTCTCCAACTTTCAATGACACTGCTTCTCCACCCTCGTCCTTTCTCACAAGAGCGCGGGTTTTAATTCTTAACTCCGCTATCCCATCAGTATCTAATACTTCTTCCCCTGCCTCTTTCAAAAGTTGACACAAAGCAGACTTGCTTAGCTGTTGAATCCACCCCGTTGCCATGATAACAGGTATTTAAGGTTAATTTGATTTCGAGTATTGTGATTGGTTTAAATATACTAAGCTTAATGGACTATTGCACAATAACTCATCTGTATTAAACAAAATCAACAGCAGAGTGCGCAGGCTAAATTTGCAACGCTCTAGTGTTGTTTTCCCCATTAAAACAACCCACCAGAAAGCTAAATATGTTTACCAAAAAAAGAAAATATATAATTAAGTGTATTGATTTTGGTAATGACGAGGGATTGTGCTATGACACATATTTTTATCAAAAATATAAATTTTATTTAAATATCTTTTAAATTTGGCATAAAACAAACTGCCATACTATAACTTTCCTTTCTTTACAATAATTATATTTGTTTGAAATTCCAAGTTAAACAGTGCCACATTATGGCCATTATACATTCTTTTAAATTTGGCATAATACAAACTGTCATACTATAACTTTCCTTTCTTTACAATAATTATTTTTGTGTGAAATTCCAAGTTAAACAGTGCCACATTATGGCCATTATAAATTCTTTTAAAAACACAATGGCTCCAAAGCCTTCAAACAAATTTTTATAAGTATTGCAATTTTCTTGAAGGCGTTAGTCTCCATGTGAAATGAATTCCCTAACCTTTAAACTTTTCAACATGGCTACTTAGAGTAATTTAAACTCTACTTACGGGCGGATAGTCCAGGAGTCGCTTCTTGCCAATTGAAGCTACTCCCCTAGACTTTATACTGTGGGCTAACCCCACTCCTCACACATTATACAGTTACAAAAAATGTCTGAGCTAATAACAAATGCTCATTTCAAATTGTCGTAATAATGAAGTCAAAATAGAGTTTATAATGTCCACAAAAGTACTTCCGGTATGAGGAAAAAATTTAGGTTTCAACTTCCGAGATGCCGTGCAGGCAGCGCTCCAAGCGGCAGGCTCGTCACCCAAACGTTCGTAGTAATGCTCTGGCATTTTGTCTGTGGTGCTGACTCTGGACGGACGCATATCGCCCCGCCGGGATACAGCTGGCCAGTTAAACGGCGCTCGTCCAAGATGTCTTCAGAACAGGTAGGTGAAACAACGTAAATTTATTATGTCTAAGTAGACAGGAAACACGAGACAAGTCGTCTCAAGGCAAGGGATGACTATGCAGACCCTTTCATAATAAAACCATATTATCTACCCAACTCTCCACGACAAAAGTCTAATTGTGTTTACTTGTTTGCTGTGCAACAAAGGCGCTTCATTTGTAGTCATTCTTAAATTCATCCACTGCTGAATTTCTGGCAGCATACAAACGATTTGTGGGTCAAAGTGGTGCATCTTCAGACATCTATATCGGTTGTGGGACTCATCTTGTTGAATACCTCACTTAGCTCGAGGAACTATCGGAACTTCCAACTTCTGCCTCTCATCGAAGCTGTGTCGCTGATCTCGTCACTTGGCATCATGTGACATTTCATTCCATCTGCCTCAACCCATTTCGGTTGTATTTGGGAGGCAGGTGTGAATTTTGTTAAAGTCCATTTGTCAACTTTGAAGAGTTTTATACAGTTTTGGTTCGGGTGGAACCAGTTTCCAATATTGTGGCCATTAAATTCAGATCCAAATGTTATCAGTTCCTTAACGTCGGTACATTTCTTGATACTTGAACCCTTGGTAGCAGTTCCTGAGCGAGATCTTCGAGTCTAGTCACTAAACAGACACTAGTATTGACAGATTCTGCAATGAATTCACGAGAGTTTGTTGCTGCACTAGAGTAGGTACTGCCTGCACACCATGCAGCAGCGCACAAAAAGTCACGGGACGACCTGCTCCTCTGCAGTGGCACAGTGTAGAGCCCCATAGTCCAGACTGCCACAGAAACTGCCAAGCGTCCTGCTGTGAAACTCTGCCCACTGCCGAGTGAAGAGTTGAAAGAGTTATTTCAAGGTGATGGGGATGATTTGTACACGTAAATTGTATAATAGGCTTGGAAGACACTGAATATAATCACAGAAGTTGTCTAGACACATCTACACATTTGATCCACCCACTCTTATGCCACTGGGGACTGGTAAAGGTGATTCCGGATAAAATAAGCACAGCACATTTGAAATCCGTGTCACATTTTCCTTTTTCAGTTTTTTTATTACTGTCATTTTTAACGTAAATAACGAAAACCTAAGGAACAATAAAATGCCTACTGTATTTAAAAGATAACTTTTGAAGCCACATAACCTACTTCTTAATTATTATTCTCGACCCGATAGTCTTTAAAAGTTGTCACTTTACCGCCAACCACCTATAGCATTGTTGCAACACGCTGTGTAAGTTGGCGGCTATGTAGCTGCTGTTGCTCAATTTGGCGATCATGTTCCAGCTAAAAGAGAAGAGTCTGTCAGTGACATCCCTACTTCACTTTCAAAGGGAGACTGAGGGGGCGAGAAGGAATACTCATATCTAATAGGCGCTTACGAAAACCTCACACGATCTTCTCGATAAAGTAGACATTACTCTTAAATTGGGCAAGAATATCGTGCGAAAAAGGTATACCAGCCCGCAAGAACTCTTAATATTCAACGCGATCGTTTCGCCAAATCCACGCAGGTCTGCCCTGCTCGGGAGCCTCCAGCTGACGGCAAAGTCTGGGGGAGTTGATCAAGTAAAAGTATCGTCAGAGAACGTAATTCAGGAGTGGAATAATACTACCCCTTCTATAAACATACATTTTATAACAATTTCAGTTTGTTTGCATGTAATTAATTTTCGATCAATGCAAAAAACAGGGGTTATGTGTCAGAGAACTTTCACTTTGCAATCCCTTATTGCTATGAAAATGTTTGGGGTTAGCTCGAGCATTTTTGTACAGTAACCATCACTAGTACGCAATTGTAATGCCATATAAGTTATGTATATTAACAGTATAAAAGTATATCCTGCACTGTTATAACCTGGTCACATAAACAAGTCTGTCAGCTTAGCGACTAAAACGTACCGCTTCTGCAGATTTTGCGTGGTTTATTTGGGTGCCAAAATACTACTCTTCGAGTTTATGACCGCTCGGAAAAAAAAAACTGTTAAACATCTAACGACTGAGTATGTCCGATCACGCGATCAATATTACCGAGCAGATTTTGCCTAGAACGTTATCGTGTAAACATCTTATGAGTGATATTATAACGGTTCACTTATGGACAGGCAGCGCCCCATATCCACCTCTCATATAAAATTACAGTCCGCTCTTTGGTCAGTGATATGAGGTTTGTAGCTGTAACATTCGATGAAGTAGAGTGAGATTCGTGTCATTATTCTGCAGTATAACAGCAGATGTTCGCTCTTGTCTGCACTGCACTTAATCCAGAACCACTGTGTAGTGACGCTAAGAAGACTCGCATTATCATATCAGTTAGGTTCAAGAATATTACAGAAATATGATACTTCTAGTGCATAAGGGCTATTCACAGTAAGGTGAGCGCTTTTCAAGCAGTTGTAAGCACTTTGAAGCTGTTGTAACTTTTTCCTTTTAGGCGCATTATAGCTTTCCTCTTCACGTACACGTTGCCACAATAATAGTGTGAATATTGTTGTGAGCCGCGACTGTCCGACTGGGCGGTGTAGTACGATACTGTGGTGGTGGAACTAGGACACCACCCTTCCCAACCACTCCTCGGCGCCGTGGCTGTCGGGCAAGGTGGCGAAATACAATACAGTGGCGACAGCACTAAAAGAACTCCTCGGGTGCCGCATGGATTGTATTAATCCATGATAACCACCTGCACCCAATATCGGGTAACCGAGGGAAATATCGTGATCTGGAATGTTGCTGTTCCCTCTTTATCTCTCGGGGTGGTGCTTGACTTTGAAGCGACACCTTTCCAGGAGGTTGGAGAACAGAGACCTGCCGAGATAATTCGAGAAGTAGGGGTGGGTATTAAAGGGGGAGCTGCAGCAGGAGAGAGAGTTTTGGCTGGCAGGTGCCTGGTGCGATCTCAAGTGATAGTGACAAGTATTGGATTGCGACGACTGTTCAAGGGCGTCCAGCGAGTGGGACGGCGGCAAGTAGTAGGAAGAAGGTGTTTCTAGGCCAGAAAGATTCCTCGGTGTTATTTCATTGGGTCCACCATTGTGAGTGACTAGTAACCTTTCCATATACAGAGAACTTATGTATATGTATTTTTTTATCCTTTATGTAAATAGTAGTAATTTGTTCTGTTTGACATTTATTGTGGCAAACCATTATATACATACTTTTTTTTGTATATACAGTTGTAAATAAACTAGGTTAGCTTTATTTTCTTTATTTTATCAAAGACCTCCATCCCCAAACGTACCTAGCCCGCAACTTGTAACACTGGTGTCAGAAGTGGGATGGAGGGATGGAAGCAATTATTTAAAATTTAATTAAATGTTTTAAATGATGTTAAAATTAAGTGTAGACGTGAAGATATTTAATCAAAGTTGTTAATTTTTATTAGGTAGGAAATTTTAGGTTATAAGTTACAAGAAAAATGGCTAATGAGTTAGAGGGTTTGCGAGCACTAATAGAGGGACTGAGTAGCCAAATAGCTAACCAAATAAGTGGTGTACCTACAAAAATTGAGGGTGTTAATGAGAATGTAGACAAGAAAATAAACAGTGTTAATGAGAATGTAGACAAGAAAATAAACAGTGTTAATGAGAATGTAGACAAGAAAATAGACAGTGTTAATGAGAATGTAGACAAGAAAATAGACAGTGTTGATAGGAAAATTGACAGTGTTAATGAGAATGTAGACAAGAAGAGAGAGGGAATTAGTGAGCTAGTGCATACTAAAATAGAGAATGTGGACAAGAAAATTGAAAGTGTTTCTCAAATGGTGGACCATAGAATTGACAGTGTTAATGAAAATGTCGAAAAGAAAATCGGAAGTTTGAAAGATGACCTGCACAAAGAGGCGAGTGTCTTAAGGACGGAACGGGAGAAATTTCTACAGCGACAGGCAGGTGGTCAGCCATCGGTGTGTCGGGATAGCCGCTCGACGAAGCCAGAGCTGAGACATCAGGGTAAAGATGGGAGGTGCTCCGCGATTACAGGATCGGTGGTAGGACTACCACAGAACATGAATACAGCTGAGGTTGCTATGCCTGGGGCTGGAAAGGGGGTTACAATCAAGCCTGCCCCTTATGATGGTCAAACCCCATGGCATGAATATCAGCACCAATATGAGATTGTTGCAACCCTGAATGGTTGGACCGAAGAGCAACGTGCCTACTACCTGGCAGCAGTGTTGAGGGGCCCTGCACTCAGTATACTCCAATCTTTGCCTGAACGACATCGCCTGGAGTATTTAACGTTAGTCTCTGCCCTGGAGCTGCGCTTCGGGGACCGCTATTTACGTCATGCCCACCATGCCCAACTTCGAAGCCATAGCCAGCGACCTGGGGAGTCACTTCAGGAACTTCGGCAACACATTGTGAGACTGGCACATCTGTCACTTGAGGGGTGTCCAAAGGAGGCGCGAAATGGGCTTGCCATTGGGTTCTTTGTTGATGCCATTGCAGACTTGGAGGTGCGACAAGCAGTACGTCTGGCAGCGCCTCGTACCATGCAAGATGCTCTAGCCCGTGCCCTGGAAGTCGAGTCAGCAAGGCAGGTGCAAGCGAATCGGTGTGTGGTGCGAGCAACGAAAGTAACAAGCGATGAAGAGGGGAACCACATCGAGAATACCTTGAAGGAAATTAAGACAGCAATTAGCATTATTTCCAGCAGAGTTGGAGCTTCGGAACACCGCCCTCGACCAGGAAAGCGGTCAGAGTGCTGGGAGTGTGGACGACCTGGACACCTGAGAGCCCAGTGTCGGAAGTATCAGCGAAGAAACCAAGACCCAGAACCAGATGATACCAACCAATTAGTTCAAAATTCGATCAACATGTAAGCACCGGTCTTGAGGGACGAAGGTCGGTGATTGCTGGAGTTAAGGTCCCACAATTCCTTCGAGTACGTTCCGTGAAACAGGAAGTTGATGCATTGCTGGTGGAGGGCAGCCTGGATGATGTACCCTGTCAAATGGTTGTAAATACAGGGGCGACCATTACTGTCTTCAGGCCAGACATCATTAGGCCTTTCCCCCAGCAATCACATGATCAAAGAACTAGAGTGTGCATGTTAACCACTGTAACTGGTGAGACAACACCAGTGAAAGGGAAGAAGTGTGTGCAACTAAAATTGGGTGAACTAGAGTTAGAACATTAAGTCTACATAGAGGATATTGCAGATGCATGTTTACTGGGACTAGATGTTTTGCGTAACCTAGGATGCTGCATCGACACTCGACTGGGGGTCTTGAAGGTAGGTGAAACCGAGTTGGTACTGATATCACGTCCAGAATTAACATCACCAGTCAGCTTCCCTGTAGTTTGTTGTCAGGTAACTGTGTTGCCTGCTTCTAGCGAAATTGTGATAACAGGGCGCCTAGGATTAATCGAGCCTATGAGAAGAGAGAGTAACTTATAGCCAGGACTTTTGTTTCATCAAGATCAAATAATTTCCCTGTTAGAATGATGAACTTGACTGACAAGGCAATTCGTCTTGAGGAGGGGGCAACGATTGGCTTGTGTAAGCAGGTTTCCCAGATAAACACCTCTGAGTCTAAGGTCTTAAGGGAGGACCTTGTGAAGCATACTCTGCCCGAACCACTTACAGAACTCCTGAAGAGGACAAAGGAAAACCTGGACTGGAGATAAGAGAATTCTGTTGCAGAACTCTTAATAAAGAAACAAAATGCTTTTTCATGTGGTTCACATGATCTTGGTAGGACATTTGTTGCATGTCACCATATTAATACAGGAGATGCCAGACCTATCAAGCAACACCCTAGACGTCTACAGCTTGCTTCACGTGAGGTAGTTGATGACATTCTGAAGGAAATGAAGGATCTGGATGTGATAGAGCCATCGAACAGCCCCTGGTCATCTCCAGTTGTGTTGGTTAAGAAGAAAGATGGCTCAACAAGATTTTGTGTAGATTACCAGCGGCTGAATGATGTGACCAGGAAAGACTCCTACCTACTTCCTCAGATAGATGACACTCTGCATAGCCTGGCTGGATTCCAGTGGTTCTCAACCTTGGACATGAAAAGCGGTTACTGACAATGTGAAGTGGCCGCGAAAGATAGAGAGAAGACTGCCTTTTCTGTACAAGGGAAAGCAACTTGGCAATTCAAGGTCATGCCTTTTGGACTGTGCAATGCTCCAGCAACATTTGAACGACTTATGGAAAGAGTACTACCTTTGAATATTTGTCAGGTTTATTTAGATGACATTGTGGTTACAGGGAAGACATTTGATGAACACCTGACACGTCTTCATTCAGTGCCTCAGAGGATAACAGCAGCTAATTTGAAGCTAGTTCCCAAAAAGTGTAATTTGTTCCAAAGAAAAGTGAAATTTTTGGGACATGTAGTGTCGGCTGAAGGTATAGAAACAGATCCAGAGAAGACAAAAGCAATTAGAAATTGGCCACGTCCAACAGATCAGACTCAAGTAAGAAGTTTCCTTGGACAGTGTGCTTACTATCGACGTTTTGTGCATGGATTCGCCACACTAGCAAAGCCATTACATAAGTTAACTGAGACTAAAAGAAAGTCTTTCTGGACCCCCGATTGTGAATCCTCATTCAGAAAATTAAAGGAAATTTTTATTTCACCCCCTTGCCATAGGTTATCCTAGACACTGATGCGAGCGATGTGGGGATTGGTGCTGTGTTGTCACAGATCCAGGATGGAAAAGAGAGGCCGTTAGAGTATTTCAGCAAAGTGTTACATAAGCCTGAAAGAAATTACTGTGTAACTCGCAGGGAGCTCCTGGCAATGGTCAAGTCTATTTCACATTTTCACCATTACTAATATGGAAGACATTTTATTCTACGAACAGATCATGCATCATTACATTGGTTACTGAACTTAAAAAACCCAGAAGGACAGATAGCTAGGTGGATGCAGCACCTTCAAGAGTACGATTTTGAAATACAGCACAGACTTGGGTGCTTACACAACAATGCTGATGCACTATCCAGGAGGCCACGCGAGCCAATGTGCTTTCATTGTGATCGCCAAGAAGGGAAGGCTGGGAAGACACCAACTGCTCGGATAACAAGAATCCAAGAGTTCATAACTAGAAATGAACCTTCTCCCTGGAGCGATGAAAAGATTGGCGAAGATCAGAGAAAGGACCCTGCTCTGAGGCCAATACTAGAAAGGAATGAAAAAGACCAGCGCCCAGAGTGGGCCGATTTATCTGATCAAAGTACTACAACTAAGGCATACTGGGCACAATGGAATTCTCTATCTCTGAGAAATGGTATCCTGTACCGGAACTGGGAAAGTGCAGATGGCAAAGAAACATGCCTACAGCTGGTACTCCCAGAAATAAGAGTTCAAGAGGTGCTGAAGGAACTTCATTGTTCAGCAGCTTGAGGACATTTTGGAGTTAATGAAACTCTCAACAAAGATAGATTGCGATACTATTGGCTACATTGCAGGGATGATGTCGAGAGGTGGTGCCGAACATGTGATGCTTGTACAGCAAGAAAGGGACCAAAAACTAGAGGGTGTGGTCGTCTTCGGAAGTACATTGTCGGAGCCCTGTTCGAGAGGATGGCAGTAGATATTTTGGGTCCCTTGCCAGTGACTGAGAGGAAGAATCGGTACCTACTGGTGGTGAGAGACTACTTCACCAAGTGGCCTGAAGTCATACCAATACCTAACAAAGAGGCTAGCACAGTGGCCGATGCTTTAGTGGAGCATGTATTCTCAAGGTCTGGAGTGCCACTCGAACTTCACTCCGACCAGGGCCGCAACTTTGAAGCCAAGTTATTCCAGGAAGTGACCAAAATTCTGGGAATGAAGAAGACACAGACTACTCCTTTGCATCCTCAGTCGGATGGGATGGTCGAACAGTTAAATCATACCTTAGAACAGTATCTGTCCATTTTTGTAGCCGACAATCAAAAGGACTGGGACTCCAAGGTGCCCCTGTTTCTCCTTGCATATCGATTACCTATCCATGAAGCCACAAGGTTAACACCTTCGAAGATGCTGTTAGGGCGAGAGCTTCGTCTTCCAAGTGATCTTCTGTTTGGGAGGCTAGCAGAATAAGAGCAGCTTGCTTCACCGATGGTGTATGCTGACGAACTGCGTCGCAAATTAGGCACAGTCCATGAATTCGCTCGGCAACATTTAAGAGTCAACAGCGACCGGATGAAAACAAGGTATGATTGGAGGGGACCTGAAAAGACATTTCAAGAAGGACAGCTGGTGTGGCTGTATAACCCGCAACGACGGAAAGGATACTGTCCGAAACTACAGAAATGCTGGGAAGGCCCTTACCAGATTGCCAAGAAGATAAATTATATGGTCTTCCGGATAGTTCGCAAGGGCTCTCAGACAAGAAAACCCAAGGTTATGCATATTGACAGACTGGCTCTCTATGATGGACCAGAGTCTGTTGTGTCTGATCGGGACGAACAGTCTTGAGGAGGGGGCAGCGTTGCGAGCCGCGACTGTCTGGCTGGGGCAGTGTAGTACGTTACTGTGGTGGCGGAGCTAGGACACCCCCTTCCCACCCACTCCTCGGCGCATTGGCTGTCGGGCAGGGCGGCGAAATACAATACAGTGGCGGCAGCACTAAAAGACCTCCTCGGATACTGCATGGATTGTATTACTCCATGATAACCACCCGCATGCCATTGTAATTAGAGAGCAGTGTAAGCCGATATAGCAGCGGCAATAACAAAGAGGTTCGGCATCCATTGTGCCGCCCAGGTGCGGTGGCGACCACCTGCACCCAATATCGGGTAACTGAGGGAAACATCGTGATCTGGAATGTTCCTGTTCCCTCTTTATCTCTCGGGGTGGTGCTTGACGTTGAAGCGACACCATTCCAGGAGGTTGGAGAACAGAGACCTGCCGAGATAATTCGAGATGTAGGTGTGGGTATATAAGAGGGAGCTGCAGCAGGAGCGAGAGAGTTTTTGCTGGCAGGTCCCTGGTGCGATCTCAAGTGATTGTGACAAGTATTGGATTGCGACGACTGTTCGAGGGTGTCCAGCGAGTGGGACCGCAGCAAGTAGTAGGAGGAAGGTGATTCTAGGCCCGAAAGATTCTTCGGTGTTATTTCATTGGGTCCACCATTGTGAGTGACTAGTAACCTTTCCATATACAGAGAACTTATGTAGATGTATTTTTTTTATCATTTATGTAAATAGTAGTAATTTGTTCTGTTTGACATTTACTGTGGTAAACCATTATATAAATACGTTTTTTTGTATATACTGTTGTAAATAAACTAGGTCAACTTTATTTTCTTTATTTTATCAAAGACCTCCATCTCCAAACGTACCTAGCGCGCAACTTGTAACAATATTAAACACTTGTACGGATTCCCACTGAAAATCATGATCACTTTCGCTGTAAGTGAAGATAAAAAAAAAAGAAAAATAGAAATAAATAAGAAATAGGCAGTTATTCATTGTTCACAAGAAACACACAGTTCCAACAATTCTCTTACACATTTTCAGGGATTTGTAAATTTTTTATTTTCCTTTATTAGCTTTCATGGTTCTACAAATTTCAGTAGGTGCATAGCTTTTGTGTGAAATCACGTGGTCTACCCTTAATTGAGAGAAATCCTCGACTAGCACACACGCGGTACCTGTCCTGTTGTACGAGAAACTGTTCGAACTTATTCAATGTATTTACATATGAATATTAAATATACTTCAAACATTGCTTCTAAGTATTAAAATACAGCAAGTCTATAAGAAACATATTACGACAACTCAAAATGGCTCAAAGTGGCTTTTCCAGACTTATGTATGTAGAAAAACACCAACGTAAATCGTACAACAGAAGCAGAGAAGCATCTGTTTATTTTTTACGCTAAACTTGACTATGTCAAAAGCAATAGGTACGTATAATCGAAAAGAAATTATTATTACGGGAACACCGCGCACAGTTTAGTGATCTGTGATGTAGGCAATATTATTGTTAATGCATGCACCAGCTTTTTTTATAGTGCTTACTTATTTATTGCGTGCAGCTTATAACGAAACCAACTTGGAAGACTTTTGTTTAGGATTATGCCTATGCAACTTGCCCACTTGTAGCAATTGGCTTAAAATGTGTAGTCAATGTTCAATATGGCACTACGTAGTTGTAAGAAGGCAAATGGATACGAACAATCATGCAAAATTGTAGTTAACAATAAATGCGGCAAGTGTAATAATATCACGTGGTCGCAACTGCACCCTACCCTTTGTCCTGGCAGTATCACGTGACTCACTGATGGAAGGAGGGGGGTCACCTGATACTGACAGGACAATGGGCAGGGTGCGCGTGGTTGTGGTGTGTCGTCGTGTCCAGGGGTGTTAGACGTACCAGGATCCTGGTACACGTACCAGTTTTCAGGGTGCTGTACCATGTACCAGGTTACTTTCATCCTGGTACGCGAAAGTACCAGGATTTCAGAATTTTGCAAATTGTATTAAAATGCATCATTAAACAGTATTTTCAGCAAAACCTTTCTAAAAAAAATATATTTTTGTCTCAACACTACTTC
>PNEQ01064631.1:0-45191 GCA_003012365.1 Medauroidea extradentata | reverse complement strand
CCCTTATCTGCAAGTTGGTAGAAACGGAAATTACATAACTTTAATGGGAAATTAAATATTGATTATTTCGTAGATGGCTGCAACAGCTGATTTTGCTGCGCGGGCCACCGCATAAAAGGGCCTATATCCAATACGGTGAGAGATAAAATTTTAATGAAAATGGTTTTCGCCTATTGGAACATGATAGTAACCGTAGTTACATTATAAAAATTATACAAAATAGTCGAGCAACCTCCATATTTGCTGATTTCACATGGAATGACCCTTTGAGAACTCGAGACTCCACGCAGTAGGATTCTGTGGACGACCATATAAGGAGATGTTTGGGTGGAAAGAGTTTCATTTAGGCTTTAGATGGTAGTGTAGGTTACGGTTAGCCAAAAGAAGAGTAGCAGTAAATGTCAGACAAGTGTGACTCTTTTTTCAGCGTAGTCATTTTGTTAGCAGTTTTTCCTCACTAGTTAGGACGGCATGACGACAGCTAGGGCAAGATGCCCCGGTCCGTGAAATATGGTGACCGTTCGGTAATACAATGTATGTAAGTAGGAAGCAGTAGGGGCGGGCATTTAGCCCTAGTAAATCTGAAGTAAGATGAAAATATGTAAAGGCGGGAAAAGGCAGCTAGGCTACAAATTACTATGAAATGTAGATATGAGTGTACAAGTACTTACAGAGCTGTACTGCACGTAGAGGAACATATAACACACTTAAGGACAACACACATTTTGCGCGGATGGGCGGTCGCGACATTTCGGTGGCTAAGCCAGCTTCATTGGGCAGTAAGCAATAGTACTAAAGTAAGATGAGTTACAGTGGCAATTTAACGTGCATAAACAGCAACCACAGTCTGTTTATACATATCATCAGTATATTGCCAGAAAGGCCAATATCACATTTTAAAACATGTGATATTTGCCCTTTCGGCAATATGCCGACGATATATATTTCTGAGAGATTGTGTTTATGTAGGCCATTCTGTCACCCATCTCGGTTACTCACCCATAACTACCATCTTGCCCGAGCGTGCCATGAGAATTGATCTCTACCACTGCCAGATAGAGACTGCTAAAAAAAAACTTATTGCCCCATTCTTTTTTTTAAAAACTACTACAGGTTTAGTTAAACTTAAGCGGGAGGAGAAAATAAGTAAAGGGCCTAGCTGTTTTCGGATGGTGGTTACATGGTCAAAGCTGTGGTAGCCGTCCTCCATGGCTGTCATAAGGCGATGAACACCACCTGAGCTCTTAACAAAGACTCAAATCATTTCTATAACTTCTAAATGTTAAAAAATGTCCCAGACAAACACTTGATTAAAAGAAATATTTACATCAAAATTATTTAACGTCATTGTAAACAGCTAAGAGACCAAGAGGAATCCAAACAAAACAAAGCAACTCAAATCAGTCAGGCTGGCCAAACTGCTGCGAAGTTACAGGACTACCAACTCCACATGCCATAGTCTGCAATGAGAACACAAAGGCATACAAAGAGAAGAAGGGGAATGTGGAAAGGGAGAGGGATTGGACAGTCAGTAGCAGTGGGACCAGACTCAAAGGATGGAAGAGGAACGGGTGCTAGAAAAGAGGGAGGCGAACACAGTGCCCAAGGCGAGGAGAAGGAAGAAAGGATGACCAGAAGGGGTGGGGGAGTTGGGTGGGGCGAAGCCTGCAGTGAACAGTTACGTAATAATTTAGCGTTTTCGCGGCCAGTAAACTACAGCTGGATTGAATCTAAAATGTTGTCATCCGCAACTGATTGCAAGAGGCTAACCTACCTCAGCGAACGGCACTCTGGGTAAATGCTAACATCATTGAAAGTGAGGTGTGAAGCACAATACCACGTGCAATAATCTCAGACAGCAATGTTGACAAAAGCTTCGCTACCCAGCTGCACTAAATTAGGTTAATACTGATATCATCTGCCTTCCTACTAAATGGCTCTTTACAAAACAACTCTGTCTAATGATGCCGTGAAAAACTATGACATCTCATCAAGTCAGTATACAAGAATAAACCTTTTTACACGGCTCTAGGCTGATCATAACGAGAGGAAGAAAAAATTAGCGAATAAAAAACTTCCAAACTGGAGTGATATCTTAAGGGGGATTGATCACTATCAGATCGGTTTTATGGTTTTTCTTATAAATCAGGGAATAGACACATTGTTTTACTTTTTTCACGCTGACAAGGCATAGTTTATTATTTCATTCACTTTTTGGAATCCATATGGCATTGTTTCTTTTAATGTTGCGGCCTCTGTAGCCGCTCCCGTAAATAAAGCAATTTTTCCTTTCCAGCTGTTTCCCGTTTCAAAGTAATGAATATATTATGGTTCCAGCAATTACAGAAAATCAATTAAGTTTGTATCTATGCCTTGTGACAAAATTTTTGATACATCGACTGGAACAGAAGCTATATAGAAGAAACAGATAAAACCAAGATGGTAGGGATTAATACCCCTTAAGAAAATAATAATACTCAATAGAATTTTCATATACGTGAAAATATGTGTTACTACAATATTCTGGTGGTCATCTGATCACTGAAGTTAAGTAGCTTCGAGCACGGTTAACACTTGAGTGGGTGACCGCCAGGGAACACCGGCACTGCATGCAGTTTTTGCATGTATGAAAACAGGTTGGACTACCATTAATGTCAACACAAGTACAAGGCAGACGAGTAAATGTTCTCTGTAGGTAACAGCTGTATACATTGTTATGTCTTGCTGCTCAATTTTTTTTCATGGCATGCGTTTGCTGTAGTTGTGAAACAAAGAAACTAAAAATCTTGAACTATATGAAACAGACAACATAACTTATAGTCTGTCTCACGAAAGTATTCCATTTTTTGACAGTTTTGTTGGCCTCTATTTTTAAAGCAGTTTCCATGTAAAACTGTTTTTCCATCAGCCTCATAAGGATTTTGCAAAAGTGCACTAAGCTGACTGTCCAATTGTGCAATAATTAAGTCTATCTTAGGTAGGTAATATTTATTAATTTTCGACAGTTCTGAAGGTTACCATATGAACACAGAGATACTGGAAAATACTTTTCATTTTGATGTACTGCACAGTTTACTAGTCGCTTAGTTCATTTCCTCAGAAAACACCTGTGATAAAGGAATGCAATGCCTATTTCATTGACACAGCTGTAAACAGGAAGCCAACACACCTGTCAAAAAACTGAATTCTTTCATGAGACAGACTATACAATTGGTTTTTAATAATTTCAATACGAACAACGTTCTGTATCAATTTTATATAGTTGGAATTGAACTTAAAAAAATATATTTTTCTTAAGCTGTTGGAAAAATTAGGTATAATCACGGGGTAAATAAAACTGTTGGTGATTAATAATTATGTATTTGTTTATACTTGTTCCTACTTTTGAATATAGGTTTTTAAGTTCTTTTGTTGCTGCTGTTCAGTTCTCTGAGAGAAACTTTCAACAAATTATTTGTTAAGTAAGTATATGTAAGAATATTTCATTTTTTGCTTTAAATATGTTTTCATGAATTATTTTGACATTTCATGACACAGTTATTTGTAGCTCATGTCTACATTCCGGAAGGTTCTGGGCTCGAATTCCGTTACAACTGCATGCGAACGTTCAAATCTGACACATAAAAATAGCAAAGCAGATAGAATTAGTGCAATTTTCATGTAGTCTTTTAAAAGTGGTAAAATGGATTATGCTGCTAACTTTCCCCTTAGGTCCGTCGACATCAGCTGAGGAACACTTTTTCAAAACTAAATGTCTCCAAAAATTGTAACTTTACATGAGAGGAAAAATATGTACCCTCTAAATGCTTTTAAAAAAATTTAAACAGTAGGGTACCCAGTCAAAGTAACAATGAGGTACTAAAAAAATACAATGTTTTAGATGTGGCAGATTGAGTTTTGACAAAGAATGGAAATAATACATTTTGAAAAATAAAAGGGTTTTGGATATATGAATAGACCAGCAGGACAGCAAATGTTTCAAGGTTGACAACAATGTATCTATAATTTACAATGCTGCTATCTCTTGCGACAAAATTACAGTAATGTGTATGTAGAGTGAGACAATCAAATACAAAAATGTATTGATCTACTTAGTTTTCAAAACAACAAACTTTGCAATGTATATTATATCCGAGATTTATATTGACTTTTAATGAGAAAATGTGGATTTATTCAGTTTTGTTACCAAAATACATTTTCGAATAGCCTTCCCAATGGCAAATATTAACTTTAGATTAAAACCCATTCCACCATCCTATTTAGTAGAAGACGTTATTACAGATTTGGTCATAAACAAAATTTTCAATTTTTTGGAGATATTGAGTTTTGAAAAATAGCTCCTCTGCTAAAATAATATATTATCTCACTAATCCCAAGGTTGGGATACCAAATACGTTTCCACGAAGCCTTTTCTTACCAAAACGTTCTAATGATCTTTAACTTCAAATTAATATTTTGAAAATATGTAATAGAGGGCACCGTCACCAATGGTTGTACACAGGGTAAATCAGACGTTTTTCATTCGATTGACATCTTACATTTAAAAGTCTAGAACCACCCCACAATGTCAACTTTGCAGTGATATAAATAAGGCCCAAATGAAGTCGCTGTTATTGGCACGGAAAAACTTAAGACTGCTTTTCGCGTGGACAACTATAGCTACTTATTCTGCTGCAGAGTTAGCTCAACTTGCAGCTTTGTCATTCTAACACTTGATGACTGAAGTACCAATCTGGTGTACAAATATGTTTTTTCAATTAAAGTAGGCCTAAATACCATCAGTTATGAATAATACTCGCTAACAAAGCCGGGGGGACTGCTAGTTACAAATTAAGCTGATGAGGAGTGCTTACTATGTTATAGTTCGGTCACAGCTTGACTACAGTTGTACTGATTTAATTTACATATTATTTTAGGAGGATATGCAAGTTTGGTTGAAAATATGGTATTGTTAAAAATGTTATTTTGAATTAGTGTCATAACTTAGGTTTTATATATTAGCAATTAGGTATTATATTAGCTGTAGTAAAGCGTTCTACAGAATTACACTTGCTGGAGAGGTTAATAATTTCACGGTCATTACAGTCTGATTCATTTATATACAGAGTGAAATGAGTAAGGATGACATCCACAATAACTCCATAAACCACAAATTTAATTTATCTTTTTATGTACAACTCTTACGAGATATACATATGCATGTCATGTATAGTATTAATCAATGTAACTTAACGTTATTTGTATAATCACAGTTAAGTAGCAAATTTAATTAAGTTTCTAAAGGAGGTTTCCTTTCATTTTGTGATTTCCAAATAAATGTTAATATAATGATTCCAGTGTTCTTAGTTTGCATACGGCATCTTGAGCCCAAGCTGTAAGTCGTCCTTGCTACGCGCAACAAAAAATATATCACTCACACGTGGCTCGGCCTTTGAGGGCTATGAACCTTCCCCACCGAACGCGGCTAGCACAATGACTCAGGTGCATCCTGTTCTACACATGGTCTTTTCCCCTCCGGCCCTGCTCACGATTTTTCTCTGCGTACCACACCCCAATGCTATGCACGGGACAAAGAGCTTGCCTCAAAAATTTTACTAAGATGTCCCTTTAAATAACGTGAAGTTTCTGTAATTAAATATTTTTCTTGTCACTCTTGTTTAAAAAGGAACTGTTTCACATTGTAGTTAATTGTTTTTGTAACCATATTATTAAGTTTAGTTAAATAAATACCATGTTAGTTTTGCTTGAGTGAAATTTTGCACAACTAGAACTAAATTAACCTTCCTATATTTGGTCTCAGACACTTAATAGGAAACGTTCCTACCCAACTACCTGCAATTGGGACCTCTCAGAGAGGATTTAAATTTATTTTCTTTTTGCTTTTGCAAATTCTCTTCAGTAGCATGCCCCTTCCCCTTAGTTATGTAGTTATGTTACAACATTCTACATGAATTATTTTAAGGGAGCTTGGCGAGAATTAGTGGAGTCTAGGGTAGTGTCTGAGGGGAATATTTAATACCTAATGTTTTTTTTTTTTTCAGTTTTCTCTTTATTTTTTCCACCAAATCCATACTCGTGACCTTTGTTTGGATGTTCAGACCCTTTGTGTAGGCACAGAATTTTTATTGTTTGTATAGTGATTTATGTGGCCATCTGTCAGTAGAAATAGTGGTAATGGTAGAGGTTTAAAGTACCATACAGTTACAGTTTGGTTGCTCTTGTTATTCGGGCTGTTATTGAGTAGCCACTGTTTGCATGGATTGCATGGCTTGTAGTATTATTTTTAGTATCCTGATGACACTGCAGTATTAGTAAACAATAACTAAAGCAGTAGGCATAGTATTAATTAAGAAGTAATCAACAGTTATTTTTTCTCACTCAAACTAGCAGGCCACAGGCCCTAGTAGTTAACAGATTGTACTGGTGGGTTTATTAATTTATGTGTTAGTTCTTATAAAAAAATTACCAATTAACATTGAGAGGTTTTGTTAAATTTTTATGTTTCTAGAAAGAAAACTTTGTAGTCATAAAAAAGGTCCTAAAGTGACAGACATAAACATCACTCTAGATAGGCCTTTGCAACCAGAATCAGAACATCCTGATACTGGTGGTTTTAGTGAACATTCAGGTGTAGAAGAAACCAACAATTTAGTAACCAGTGATACACAGACAACCATAGTTCTTATGGAGGCAAATAGGTTTTTTTTTTATTGATCCTGGTTTCTATTTTGGGAAAAGCTCCGAAGATGTTAGCCGGAATCTCAAAAACTTAAAGCGAGCAGCCGTAGTTAATGGACGGAATGACAAAACGTATATCAAATATTTGCCCATCTTCCTGAGAGGAACTGCTGCTTAGTGATACGACGGTTTAGGTATCCAGGCTGAGTATTTAAATACATTTCAGGCATTTAACAATGCATTCCAGCGCTACTCCAAACTCATATGTCACTGCTCACCAGCGCTTAAGACCTCTATGTTAACCTCTGACTAACCATGTAAGGGGAAATGGTAAGTCTGGCAAGCTCAGGGTGTTGTCAATAAACTCAGGATATCGATAAAGTTAAAAACGAAGATAGGCTAGGCTTCATAACTGTCAAAGAGCAAGTACGATTAGCCCCTAATACGCCTTTGGTCTCAGTCGAAACCTTGGAACACGTTTACAAAAAACAGTGTGCATTGGTAGCCCATAGTGTTGCATTGAATGAACAAACTGAAAAACAGTGGGTTACGAATGCAACTAACTATAAAGTCACATTGTTAGGTAACATCAAGTTAGGAACTTTGTGGTCTTGTAAATAAATTTTGCCTGATAAACCTAAATTAAAAAATTCTCTACCTGTCAGAATTATGCGTAATAAAGACATGTTCATAGAGTCACAATTAGACACAAATCCAAATTTGCATCTTCTTGCCAAGTATCGACACTGTTTCAGTTTGAATGCAAATCAAATAGGATGTCCCCTGGAGGAGGAAGTAACTTTAGACACTAGTGATGCTACACCAGTTACATCACAGTGCCATATCGCACATCTGCAGGAGAATGCAAAATTATATAGGATATAGTTCAGGAGCACATACAAAATGGCATTGTGAGGCCCTTGTAGCAGTAATTGGTGTTCACCGGTAGTAGTGGTGAAGAAGAATGATGCTGGCTTTCGAATGTGTATTGATTGTAGTAAAATAAATGTTTTATTGAAAGATATGTACCCTCTGCCGTATCGAAGATTTTCTCAGATTTTTAACAGTCGCTAAGTATTTCAGTCACCTAGACATGAATCCTGGACATCATCAGCTAACGGTAGTGTCATGACGCCGCCTAAGTCGTAGTTAACTTGTTTTGTAACTGGAAGCTTTCCGCAGTTTTTTTATTGCTACAGGAATATATAACGCAAGTAGAGGTAAAATTAGTCAGTATGGGGGTTGTCCAGTCCTCTGTGGCATAATTGCTACAATACACTCAGTTGTCAGAGTGTCTAGATATTGCAGAATATTTAAATTATTTTCCTTCTTTCTGTGAATTTTATCATCTCGTAAAAAGGAACTGCATAGACTCTGGCAGCCCTGAGGTCTCCAGTTGTTGTCTGGGGCATGGCAGGAGCTGCATGGCCATCACAGGTGTTCCTTTAAATAGTTGCTACTTGAAGGGTTTGAGCGGCATAGGAAGGGGTAGGAGTGTACATGGGATGCACGCCATTATTCATCTCTCGTCTCTTCAGTCTTGTCTCTTGGTACACAGCTCTCTCAGTGTACAGTTCTCTGATTGCTCAATGCTATCAGTTACAATGTAGTTGTCATGTACAGGCGTGAGAGCAGTAGCTCTGCTCTTTCGACGAGGCATGTGCAAGTGCCTCCTGAGTTAGTTATATTACATTTCTGGTAGATTAGGAAATTTATCTGTAAAGACCCACAAAAAGGTTTCTGAACTTTTATATAACTATGGTGAATGAGGTAGGAAGTTATTGTAATTTCTACTAGAGTCTGGTGTTTACAAAAGCCATGGTCAATTTAATGTTATTTTATTTCTACGTAATTGGTAAACTGTGATCGCATAGTATTGTATTAGATTACCATGACTACTGGGTGTATGTTTAGAAGATAAATACATAGACAGTTGAAACAAACCTTCTTTTCTCGCCCTTATGATTTGTCCTCAGTCCTTATGTTCAGGTTTGACTGATTTAAATTATAAGCATAAAAAGATTACTCAGTGTTCTGATTTATGATTTATTATGAGTGAACTTTGGTCGTAGCTCCCGCTATTATGATTTTTGCGGAAATATTTGAAATTGTTAGTTTATTCTTAAGTTTAATGTATCGTCTAGGCTTTCCAGCCCTAAATGTTTTATAGTAACGGCATGGTTTACCTTGCTGTGATGGAGATTAGTATGAACTTTTAAAATTATTAACTCACTGTGCCGCAGGTCGGCATTCTCCACGAACCCCTCTTTCTCCAAAGAGAGCCTATACAGTAACTTGCCTCGTGCGCATTTTGGTGGGCCAACGCCCCCTTCATTTGGCATTCAGGACCTATACCATTTAATCAATATGGGTGACGGCAGCATTACCACACTTCCCTAAAACATATGGGTAGTGTTCCTCGATCTCGCCTGACCATCACTAGTAGTCGCTGGTGGCGGCCCGACAAATAGTTTTCCAGCGGTGGGATTGTTGTTCACCGGTTTGCCTGACACGTTATTAATGTTGAGTTTATGTGTTAATAAGTATATGTTTAAGTATTCTGTCAGGTGATCCCCTTAGGACCTTGTTGCGCATGGTTGAGTGTTAAGTTGCAGGTGTTCACATAGTCATAAGTAGGCAGTGATGTGCAAGGGAAAAGCTAGCTGAAAGGGCGTAGCGACTTTAAATGTGTGTAATATGGAAGAGAGTAAGGAGAAAAAGGACCTCTTGTCTGGATCAGATAAGGAGGAAGAGATGCAATTTAATTTAGGTTGATTTTCATTGTATAGGTGCGAGGGTTCATTCGCAAGAGTTTGTGAAGGCTCTATTCTGTCCGCAAATGGCAGAATGGATGCATTTCGTAGAAAATTTCGAAAACAAACACAGTAAAAATGTACACTCATTTACTGAATCAATAGAGAATGTCCCTGCCTAGTTAGGTTAGGACGACATGGAAAAACTTAAGTGTTGTAAGCTTAGATTTAAGGGCCAGTCACATGCTATGTGCATTTTCTCAGATGAAAGAGACGTGAAAATGGGACGAGTTAGTCACCTTTTTGTTGCAGAATTGTAAGCGCCATAGAAGCAGAAAGAGTAGTTTTGAAACATTTTTCTATTGCACATAGAGAGATAATTATAGTGTTGACGAATACAGGACATATCTTAGGTTAGCCGGTCGAGGCTCAGTGTGCCATTCGTGGGGAAAGTATTTGAGAAAAATTTTAAAGCAATATTTCTAAAAGAGTTAAAACCAAGTTTGCAAAGTTTGGTATTGAAATGTTCCCCTTGCTAATTTGAGATGGACTTGCAGTATGCGAAGGAGGAACAAAACGAATTACTGGTGCATAGCAGAAGTTACGTGCAGGTAGTTACGAGCGATGTGTACGCAGTTTGAGGCGGTGATAGGGCATCGGCAGTTGGACAGGACAAGGAGACCCGTAAATGCTATTCCTGTGGAAAGATAGACCACATAGCTAGGGACTATAGAGCACGACGTAACTCAACCTATGATAAGAAGTCTAGGCGAGACCTTGAACAGAAGCGAAATGAAGATATCCGCCAGCCATGTGATAGGAAGGGACATAAGGCAGAAGATTGCAGAGTTCCCTGTTTTGCAAGAAGGCAAGGCATAGTGAAGCTCGTTGATTTAAGAAGCAAACTTTAAACGAACCAGGCTGTCCGCAGACCCCCGTGCATGACACGCCAGAAAAATAAAACGTAAGGGTAAGGTTAATGTAAGCAAACTGCATGTACACTCTTTTCGGTTGTCCCCGGGTTTATTTGTTGATGTTATTGAGTCTCTTGGTTGATACTGGGGCAACGGTAACCATTTTAAAAAGTAGTTGTTTCAAAAGGGGTACCAATTTTCTGAAGCTCAGGGAAGGTGTAGTCACTCACAAGCACCAGGAGTAAATTAGATTTACTGGGCATGTTAGTTGTTGATTTTGTTAATGGGGAAAATGTTTACTGGAATGAGTGTATTATTTGTACCGACGAGATGTCGTTTAATACTGATGGGCCAATAGGACTAGATTTTCTGAGTAAATTTTATAGTAAAATTTTGGTCGGTTATAAAACACTAGAGTTGGGTTATGACGCAGTTTGGTTGAGAGAAAATGTGGTGATAAGCTCTGCTGGAGTTATTATGAAAGGGGACATTTACAACTGTAGAAAACACAGCCCTGCTACGATGAGAAGCGTGCTGATGACATGCACCGGCTGCACAGATGGTTGAGGGATAAGCTATGCTAATGTAGATAGCTCGGAGACAGGAAGGGAATATAGGGCAGAAGGCAGCGACACATGTCAAAATACATGTCGAACGAGAGATGCGATAAATGAAAAGATGGGCATAAGAGGATTAGCATTCCCATTCATGACATTTGCCGGAAAAAATCCAGGAAAGGCTCATGAAGCACCAGGAGGAAATACGCAATGGGTGAAGGAGGCAACAGGTGGGACTAACTAGAATATGTGTGTGGCTAAGATTTTGAGAGATGGGCGAGAGCTCGTCGTTTTGATAAGTAAGTCAAATTAATTTGTTAAGTTGCCTAGAGCAAGGGTAATAGAACAGTTTAGTCCTTTAGGAACTTTTAAAAATGATTATAGCCCAGTGAATAAATGTGGTAAGAAGTCTTTGTATAATATTTTGTGTGATTTTAAGGGTAATGGGTAATGTTAACTTAGCAAGTTTAGACACTGAAGGCAGGCCCCTGAGTGATGAAATAGGCAAATGATAAGAATTTGTTATTTTGATTTTATCCCAGATGATAATGATGGTGACCTCCATTTAGCATTTGATGATGTGGTGAAGACATGCTTAGTTAATTATGCTGTCGACAGTACGCCCCTAACTATAGAGAGAAATTGATTCTGCAACTTCAAACATCGTTCAAGGTTGTACAGTACACCCTTAATGCCAGAAGAGATAAAACTGAATTTTATTTCAATAAGAAAGCCAAGGATATAAAATTTTCTATACGAGAATGAGTACTCCTAAATAATGAAAAGGTGACAAAGGGATTAAACAGAAAATTTTTCCCCAAATAGTTAGGCCCGTTCTGCATTGTTGAAGCTGTCACCCCTGTTTACTTCAGAATAAGGGATATATAGAGGGAAGTCCCACCTGGTTCATCAGAATAGACTGAAGAAATTTCGAGGTGGAGATGATGTTTTCTCATGGAGAAAAACAGAGATAACTGAAAGTCTGACGAGAATGTAAGCATAGAAAGGGAAGTAGCAGATTATGGCCCAGTACAGTACGATAATCTAGTGCTACAGGATGAGTTAGAAACATAAAATGAACATGGGGAAGAAACTGAGCCAGAAAGGCTCGAACCGAGGATCGAACAAGATCCCTATCAGTTGAGAAGTTGTGGTTCCATTGAGGACCATCCCTGGGTTTTATCACAATATATTTATTTTAAGCTTCGGAGAAGATATTTAACTATGTGTAATTATTATACTATCTACAGCTATGTTAATAAAGATTTTTTTGTATATTATCGTTATACTTTTATCTCGTCTTATATCTGCTCTTGGGAAGAAGTGTGGATTTATTGATATTGTTGTAGATTCAAGAATGAGGGCTCAAATTAACCTAATTGTGTTTGCAGTGCTGATCAAGGGAGTATGGAGCTCCAGAGAACTACATGGTGCAAATGAACCCCCGGATAAAGGTATTATATTCATCAAAGAAGGTAATGTTGTGTTGTCTGGAGATAAGTGGATGTTGGCAATTAACTTGGATAATGCAATTTACGAAACTCTATAATTAAATTTCTGACATCAGTCGGAGATGTTAGCAGATATTATACTAAGGGGATTGTAGCAGAAAACAAGAAACTCACCAGGTTGTTTAGTGACATATCATCAGAGGAAGCTAACTTTTTAAATATGCTCACCAATAAGTGTAGTTAGAAAATGTATTGAATACTACGGAGCCAGACAGACGAGTTAAGAGGCATCTTATAAACCTAGGAGGCATTAATTATATGTTTTGTTAGGTACAGCAACTTTAGGCGAATTAATTGAAATAAATAATAAGATTGATAGATTAGTGTCGGCTAATAAGGAAATAATACACGGTTTCGAAGGACAAGTAACTTTGTTAAACAATATGCATACTGCAGTCAGAAGTTTACAGGTTATTGTAAGTTAGCTCTTGCTACGAGTAATATAGGTAAGAACCTTCGAGAGTTACATCTCGCTGCACCGGAGTGCCTCCTTTCTGCGATGTAGTGCAAAGCCAGTGGCGCACTTAATAAACTGTTACGAGTCTACATGTAGCGATGTGCTCGATTTTTCCTACCTATTAGCCTTTATTTATTTAAAAGGGTGGCCCATTGCTCCCCCCTTCCTATCACCACCTCCTCGCATATGCGCAGCCGTTAATCCTGGCCAGGTGGTGTGTGTGTGCGCATGCATGCATGTGTGTGTGTGCATGCGCGCGCTGTTGAGGGCCTACTTGGTTTTCAGCTCTGGTCGGAGGCAGTCTAGTATACATCAATGTAAGTGTGCTCCTGTACTAGTTAGTTGGGGTTCTTCAACCCTGCGTGAGGTGTGGAGAGTAGATATTTTTAAATAATGTAATTTGTTTGTCGAAATTCCTTTTAGGTAGAGCTTTTCTAAAAATTTAAGTTTAGGTCAAGGCTTTCCATATTGCTTTTGTAATGATTTGTGGTTTTGAACTTCTGAGCGTTAGCATGCGCAGGGCCGAGATTACTATGCTTTGGGTGTGCCCATGTTGTCGAGTCCCATTTTTTACTAAGAATTACATTTTCATGGGATTGCTACCCATTTTTTGTACTCTGTTTCATGAATCTAATAGGATTGCAAAAGGAGCCCACTCATGTAATGTGCAGTAAAGTGTCAGTTAATTTTTAAAAACGTTTGTAAATTCTGGCGGCTTAATTATTTGATTGAATGACATTTGAATGGCACATCTTGAATTGGTTGTTTCTAGCACTCTTGAATGCTATTTTGTAAACCATCACCAAACTTGGTAACGTCATTGATCAGCTTAATGTATGCTGTTGATTCACAAAATACAGTAATGTTCAAGTTTCACCATCTGATTGCAAAATAAAATTGTTACAACTTTACCTATTTTCTTTATGTTGTGTCTGTGCTGGATATATCGTAACATTAATACCACATATCGCTTTTGAAAAACAAGTCAGTAGTTCGCTTTTGAAAAACAAGTCAGTAGTCTTTAAGATTCTACTAAGTAACGTTGTGATGTCACAGTACAGGACTAGCAAGTAGAATAAGCAATGAACTAGTGCATAAAGAGGTGGTAGGTTTAATTAAAACAAGTGCAACATTAGCTGAAGTAAGTGAACTTGATTCTATTGAAAGAAAAGAGTTAAGTTGTAACGACACTGTAGTGGTGCTAGGAAGGAGCAATGAGGTTAGTAAAAACAATGCTAGTGCCGTTTCAAGCACTTTGAAAGCATGCCTTGCAGGACTAATGCATATAAACGTTACAGTATTAAATTTGCCAACCAGGCAAGACTTGCCTGTATGGTCTGTGATGAGCAAGGAAATTGAAAAGACAAATGCTTCTTTAAAAAATATTTGTGAACATCTCAGAAATGTTACTTTGTATGATCAAAGTGACCAAAGCGTTTTTACATGCCATGGTCAACACCTTAATGATAAAGGTAAGGATATTATTGGTAGTGAATTATGTAAACTTATTAGGCTTCAAAAAGTGGCAAATGTTCTATCTTTAAGTAATAATCAGGGAAACTGAACACTGCATCTGATATACAATCTGGGCTGTAAATCAGACTGAATTTTTATCTTAAGTTGAATCACAAAAATCCCCAAATAAATGTCAAGTAGGAAGGACTATCAATTGTTGTACCAATAGTAGTAGCTTTAAAACAATTAGTAATACTAGAACTTATTAATAAAAAAATCTAATAAAGTATCAAATGAAATTAAGGACAGTAAATAAAATATAAGCAGAAAATAAATGTATACCAAAGCGATCTACTTTTCTTCATTTAAATCTCAGAAAAAAACTGTGTTTGATTTATTAGACTCCAAATCACATCAAATCTTGATTATATGTTCCTATTAGATCCTTGCAATGTAAGTGTGTTGAAATTGAAGCTTCTATAAATACACTGCAAGAAGTACCTATTGCAATTTGTTTAACTGAACTCTGGAGCTCTAAAGATCAACTTAATTTTATTAGTATACCAAGATACACTTTGGGTGCTTGTTATTGTAGAACTGATAATCATGAAGGTTCTTGTATTTTTACTAAGGAGAATATTAAATTCAAAGTTAAAAATGAAATGAAACATTTTAATGAAGAAAAATGTTTTGAAGGATGCACAATATAGTTAGAGTTAGGAAATGACAATCTAATTTTAACTGATATATAAGCTTATAGGCCACCTTGTGGTCAAATTCATGTGTTTTTAGAAAAACTGGAATCTGTACTTAATTTATTATGCAAAGTAAAAAACAAAGTGCTGAATTGTGGTGATATTAATATTAATTTAAATGTTAGAATTCCAGTTGTAAATTCTTACATGTACTTTTTACAGTCAATGGGTTTACACTCTCATATATGCAGCACTACGAGAGAAACCACTTCCTCAAGCTCAATTATTGAACATGTCTTTTCTAATATTAAAAAGGAAAACATAAATGTCGAAAATATTCAAAATAGCTATTCTGATCACGATTGTCAGTTAATAAAGTTAAATAACCAATTGACAACTTATACACCTATGTATGAATTTAATATAATTTTCACCAATGAAAAGATTAATCATTTCATAAATTTATAGTCTGTGAAAACTGGGATAGTAGGCCCAATAAGAGATGAAAATAGTATATCTCTAAATTTTAAATATTTTCTCAACCAATTCTGTATAAAACTTGAATAACATTTTCCCAAAAGAAAATGCCAAGTTAATAACTAAATAGGCCTAGTACATCAAAAGACTGGATATGTTCAGGTATTAGAACATCAAGTAAAAACTTAAAAAATTTTCACTATATTAGTAGGCCTTACATGTAACAGTTGCCCATAAATTACTATCGAAAATACAAATTAATCTATAAAAGAATTATAAGATTAGCTAGAAAAAAAACAAAATTATAAAAAAAATACTTGATGCAACAAATAAATCCAAAACTATGTGGGACATCATTTGAACTGAAAACAATAAAAAAGAGAGATTTAAGAGAAACTAAGATCTACAATAATGATGGTGTTCCAGCACTTCACTCAATATTCATGGCCAATAAATGAATATTTTGTAACAATAGTAACAAACATCGTAAAGTTGTTACCAGACTCAAAGTGTAGAAAAGAATTTAGACCCACATGTAACAAAATTCCTGTCATCAATGCTACTTTTTCCTGTTAATGAAAATCAGGTAGCCTACTCAAATGTATAAATAAAATGAAAAATGCAAATTCTACAGCTTCTGATGAGATACCTTCTAGACTAGGTACTAATAAAAGTAGCATATTATATATTGAAACCACTAAATTCCTAATCAATCTTTTAATAGTGGAATATTTCCTAAGGAACTTAAACTGCCCAAGGTTATACATTTGTATATAAGCAAGGTGAAAAAACGAATATTTCTAACTACAGGCCTATTTTTCTTTTCATAAATTTTTCAAAATGTTTCAATACATAATGAAAGATAGTCTTATAAATTACTTAAATAAATATAAACTCTTAAATAACTTCCAACATGGTTTCATTATGAATAAAAATACAAATACATCAATAGACAAATTTATAAATACCATATTACATGTGTTAGATACGAACAAAAATATGCTACAAAATTTTGTTAGATTTATCTAAAGCTTTTGATACAGTAAATCATTTAGTCTTACTGAACAAAATGGAATCCCTCTGTATTAGAGGCAAAGTCTTAAAATGGTTTGAATTATACCTCACTGATAGAAAACAAAAGGTTGAAATAACTCACCTTAAATATTACAGCTATGTTGACAAATACGTTTCTGATGCACAAGATGTAATGAATAGTGTACCTAAATGGAGTATTTTGGATCCACTTTTATTTGTAATATATGTTGTTGACCTAAGTGATATCGTAGACAAAGTGTGAATTATATATTTTGCTGACGATACAAACATTATTCTTAGTAGTAGTGATTTAACAGTTCTGGAAACAAATACCAATCAACTACTTAATAAATTACAAAATTGGTTTTCTCATAATAAATTAAAATTAAAAACAGATGAAACAAACATAATTCAATTTTTTCTTATGAAAAGAGTAGACATGCTAAACATTCATATTTCTGATACCCCTTTAGTAAAAGTAAATAATACAAAATTTGTAGGTAATATAATAGAAGAACAAGTGAAATGAAATAAATATTCTGAGCTTACTTGAAAAAAATTAAATCCATCTTGTTTCCTACTAAAACAACTTAGTTTAAAGTGCAGTATATCATCACTGAAAGCTTCCAGATATGCATAGTTTCACTCTTTTATAACATATGGCATAATTTTCTGGGGACATAATAAAAGCATTGCAAATGAAATTTTTTTATCTACAAAAAGAGCTACTAGGATTTTATCAAATGTAAATAAAAGTGTACATTGTAAGCCACTATTTAAGAATCTTAATATTCTACCTGCACCTTATATTTATATCTATAATTCTATTGTATATATTAGGAAAAAATATGAACCATTTTTATCAATTAAGTACAGATATCGATGAACATAGTACTTGTATAAATATGTTTACACAGATCAGGAAAACCATGTCGCTATATACAATACTGTTAATTATAAGAGAAGCAAAATGTTTAATTTAATACCTAATAAAATCAAAACAATTAAAAATGTTTGACTCTTTAAAAAATGTGTTTTTAGATTTTTAGTTCAGAAATATTATACTGTTGAGCAATTTCTGGGAGATAATGAAAGAAAATAATTTATATTGACATTTTTTATGATGTATATGTAATTGTATGTGTAGTGTACTCCAGATTAGGTTCACGGCACCATGATCAACCAGATCGTTTGCAATCAGTACGGCGGGAACTTCCACCACAGCAACTGGTGATTCTGCGTAACCTGACTGCCCCTGCCGAGTTATGGGCTGGTGTACTCCGTGTGTTGTATGACACCTGCTGGGGGTTTCGGTACTCAGTATTAGTGACAAAGCAATACGAATTTCAAGCGCCCTCGGGAGAACACTGGATTCGGAACTACGGTACTTGCGGGCCGGCCACACTTAACCTAAAATGGCATTGTTCAACTCAATCAGTGAATTTGTTCCAGGTAGGGATTCATGGAAAACATATTCTGAGAGGCTCTAGTACTTTTTTGTCGCAAACAAAGTGACTGACAAGGCCGAAAAGAAAGTGATATTCTTCACAGTGTGCGGGGCAGCGCTGTACGACGTAGTAGCATACTTGTGTTTACCTAAGTCAACGAGTGAAGTAGGCATAGCGGAGATTTTGGCGCAGTTTTCGAACCACTTTGAACCGAAGCTGAGCGAAATCGTAGAGACATTTAAGTTCCATAAGCGAGACCAGATTGAAGGCGAGTCAATTGTAAAGTATGTGGCCGAACTTTGACGATTATCGGCTCATTGCAATTTTCAAGAATTTAACAGAATGCTGCGCTATCAATTAGTTAGCAGAGTGCAGGATTAAAAGCTACAACACGCAATGCTTGCAGACGACAAGTTAACCTTCCAGGTTGCTTTAGGCATGGCTATTACGGCATAAGCTTCCAGTAGGAATGTCGACCAGTTGCAAGGTAAGGGTAGGGATTTGACAAAGTAGTGCACCAAGTCAGCATCTCCAGGCATCGTTTCCCTTCCAAGAACAAACCATCCAAGGACAAACCACCCAAGGACAAGGCACACAACCAGGTGCAGGACCAACCACCTCGCTGGCGCTGCAATGATCACACACTCCAGAGAGCTGCAGATACCGCAACACTGTGTGTAACTTCTGTTCCACACCTGGGCACTTGGAACATGCTTGCATCTCTAAGTAGAAAAACTGTCACAACCCAAGGGCACAGTAGAAGGCACACAAAGACCCAAGAAACACTCCGTACAACATAGACCATGTGGATTCGTCCGGCAAAGAGAGCAGGCGTAGTGTCTGTACACATTGCAGGCAGCAACTCCTAAATGTCTATCATCAATTAAACTGATGATGTGGTAGGACAGGCATGCATTAGAAAAGGAGGTTGACACAGGGGCTGGGTTCTCAATTATCAGCAACGAGACCTTTCAGGCTCTATGGCCAGGGAAGCCAGAACTGCGCGAAGCCAAACTGCTGTTGCCCACGTGATCTCAGGAGAAGTTGCAAGTACTCTGGGTGATGGACATACAGGTGCAGACAAACACTGCACAAGCCTAACTACAGTTACTTGTAGCAGAAGGGACGGGGCCAAGCCTTTTTGGGCGTAGTTGGATGAAGCCTTTAGGGATGTCAGTAGCCACGATTTTCACGTTGCAACCAGAGATTGCAGCAAAGGTAGTGAGTCAGCACCCCAAAGTATTTGCCAACACTGAATTAGGCCAGTACATGGGCCCACCACTGAATGTTCAAATTGAATCGGAAGCGAGGCCAGTTTTTCGGAAATGCCATCCAGTAGCCTTTGCACTTTGAGAGAGTGTGGGGAAAGAAATAGACAGGCTAGTAGAGCAAGAGGTTTACGAGCCTGTAGCCTATTCTAGTTGGGCCACCCCCATTTGTGTTGTTTGCAAAGCTGACGGGTCTGTATGTCTTTGCGGCGATTACAAATGTCCTGTGAATAGGGTGTGCCAAAAGGAGGCTTACCCACTCTCAACAACCGACGAGGCATTCTTAAACCTGGCAGGGTAGAAAATTTTCTCCAAGTTGGACTTGGCCGGTGCATATTTGCAAGTATCAGTGGATGAGGAAACAGCCAGTTTACTGACAGTCAACACAACGAAGGGATTGTTCAAAGTTCCACTGTGCAACAGCCGTTTTCCATAGGTTGATGGAGACATTATTGGCTGGGATACAAGGAGTAGTTGTACTGCTAAACGACATCCTCATCACAGGGTCCAACAAAGAGGAGCACTGGTCACGAATGCATCAGGTCCTTAGCTGTATCGAGGCAGCAGGAAGCAGGATTGCAGTTGAAGGAACCCAAGTGTGTCTTCGCAGTCCCATCGGTGAAATTTTTAGGGTACCGAGTGGATA
The DNA here is from genome assembly GCA_003012365.1 of Medauroidea extradentata. Lineage (NCBI taxonomy): Eukaryota > Metazoa > Arthropoda > Insecta > Phasmatodea > Phasmatidae > Medauroidea > Medauroidea extradentata. The sequence continues at coordinate 25,297 of PNEQ01064631.1, read as the reverse complement.
GTACGAGATTGCACCCTACACTGGAGAAGGTGAAAGCCATACACCGTGCCTCATCTCCCACGTGCAGGAAGGTGCTCCAGTCCTTCTTAGGAATGCTTAATTTCTATGAAAGGGTTCCTGCGTGACAAAGCCAACATGGTAGAAAGCCTATACCGGCTACTTGACAAAGGACAACCACGGGAGTGGACGCTGGCCAATGAAGGTGCTTTCTGTGCCGCAAAGACCTCCTCCAGTCGCGGTGTTAGTGCACTATGACACATCAAAGCCAGTGGTACTGACATGCGGCACTTCCGAATATGGTCTGGGTGCAGTACTGGCAAATGTAGAAGAGGACGGCGGTGAGAAGACTATTGCATTGGCATCACGCACCTTACACAGGCATGAGAAGAATTATGCACAGATCAACAAAGAGGCTTTAATGATCATGTTTGGGGTCACCAAGTTTAGGCAATGATTGACAGCATGTCCATTCACTATTGTTACTGACCACCTGCCCCTTTTACGTTTGCTCGACCCAGCTAGGCAGACCCCAGATATCATTTCTCCAAGGCTGCTGCGATGGAGCATGTTGTTGTCCTTTTTTGACTATGAGCTTTTTTACAGACCAGGACCCAGCATAGGACACGCAGATGCATTAAGCCGGCTGCCACTCGAAGCACTGAAGATATAAATTCCAGCTGTTGGGGGCATGTTAATGCTGGAAACACTCCCAGGCCTCCCAATCGAGGCCACAAGGATTGCACGGCTGACAGACGTAGACACGTGTTGTGCATTATCAAAAAGTACACCAAAATAGGTTGGCCCAAAGACCTACGCACATCTGAGGGTCTGCATCCATACTGGACCCGAAGAACTGAACTGTCACTCTATAAGGGATGCATTCTGTAGGGGAATCTAATTGTAATACCAGAAGGGCTGCGGAAAGAGTTACTGGAAATGTTGCATGCGGGGCACGACAGTGTAGTCAGGTCCAAGGCAGTGGCACGTAGCTACAATGTGGTGGCCTAAGATGGACCAAGGCATCAAAAAGTTTGTGAGTCAGTGCCAGCAATGTCAGCCGCTCCAAACTAACCCACCGAAAGTATATGGCGTTGGTTGGGAACCAGAAACACAGCCATGGGCAAGGATCCACAATGACTTCTTTGGATCTTTCCAGGGCAAGGTGTACTTGATTGCTGTGGACGCTCATTCGAAATGGCCGGAGGTGAAAGTGGTATCTTCATTATCATCGGCAGCGGTAGTTCGAGAATTGCGGGACACGTTCAGTGTCCACGGCATACCCAAATACATAGTTTCCGACAATGGTTTAGCCTTCACATCTCAAGAGGTGAGAGCATTTGCGAGGAGGAACTGCATCAGACTACTTTGAGCGACCCCTTTTCATCCGTCAAGGAAAAAGCCAGACAGAATGCATGGTACAGACTGTAAATGCGAAGTTAAAGAAGCTGGGAGCTGGTTATTGGCAGACCCGGCTGGCCAGGGTACTCTTCACACTGTGCACCACACCAAGCGCAGGGAGCCTGAAAACGCCCGCCGAATTCCTGATGGGGTGGCCGCTGAGAACAGCATTGGCCCAGATACGCCAAACAGCACACAAAATGTGTGTACCATCTGCCGAGGCACCAGCTGACAGCAAGATGCTGAGTTTCCAACCGAACGATTCAGTGTGGTTCAGAGTTTACAGTGGCAATTTTAAACGATTACCTGGAAGAGTCACTGGAGCACAAGGGCAACGCATATATGTGGTCACAGACAGCCCAAGTCACAAGCACAGGCGCCATGTGAACCAGTGGTTGCACAGAACGCCGAGTGAACCGGGAAGTGGTAGGAAGCCACAAAAACACTCATCAGTTAGAAGAAGCAAGCAGTGGCAACCCTCCTCAGGAATGGGGCAGAGTGCCAGTGTATGCAAGCCACATGAAGCATACCAGGTGAGCACTCGTGGGGTTACAAGTAGTTACGAGAAGAGTACACCTGAGGTACCAAGTACACAATCTACAGAGCTCACCCAACAGCGTTCTTCAAGTGACCCATCTCTCAGCAAAAGCAAACAGCTGGTGGCACCAGCGTCTGAGCGACACACTGACACAGAAGAGGACGAGAATGACACACACCCATTCAAGGGATTCGAGTCAGCAGGAGAGCACCAGGCACCAGTCAAAGCTCGCTACGCCATGGAGACATTGCCTTTCCAGCAGAGTGCGGCAGCAGCCAGAGAAACTGAAGGACTATGTTCTTGATTGCTTGCTAGTAGCATAACTTGTATATAATTTTTTTCTCTCTCTTTCACGTCCGTTGTGCTGTGAATAGAAGACATCTTGGAAGGGAGTGGTGTAGTGTACTCAATATTAGGTTGGCGGCACCATGATCAACCGGGCCGTTTGCAATCAGTATGGCGGGAACTTTCAACACAGCAACTGGTGATTCAGCGAAACCTGACTGTCCATGCTGAGTTTTAGGCTGGTGGACTCAGTGTGTAGTGTGACACCTGCCAGGGGTTCTGGTACTCAGCAGTATGTATATCATATTTTTACTTATGATTTTATGTAATAATTATCATTTAAGCATTGAAAATGAAATTCTCTTGTGGATATTATGGTAATTTAATTTTGCACAAATGTATGTATCTAATTAGTACACCTCTTAGTGACATATGTAACAGCATGCTAGAGATGAGAGAATTCCCTAATAGATTAAAAGTCGCACTAGTAAAACCAATATTTAAAAAGGGAATGAAAAGGAAAAACAAAATTACAGACCTACGTCACTCTTACTTGTATTTTCCAAAATTTTTAAAAAATTAATGTATGTAAGATTAACAAAGCATTTTGAAAAATGTAGAGTTATCTCAGACTCTCAATATAGATTTCGAAAAGGTATGTCTACAAAAAATGCTGTATTTGAATTTACATCTAAAATATTAAGTTATTTAAATAAAAAAACAAGTAATAGGTTTGTTTGTGACTTAAGAAAGGCATTTGACTGTGTTAATCACAAACTATTAAACGAAAAACTGCAAATGTACAGAATAGTAGGTAAATTTGGGATGTTAATCAGGTCATGCCTCTCAGACTGATTCCTAAAAGTTGAGCTAAAAGATTAATTAACAAGTAGATACTATAGGAGTTGTGTAATAAACCATAGTTTACCCCAGGGTTCTGTATTGGGACAGTTACTTTTTTACTGTATATAAATGATCTAACAACTCATTTGGCACAGATGTTGATATACTATTATACGCAGATGATACAAGTAGGCCTATAATAGTAAAAAACAAAACTCAAAGAGAACTTGAAGCTAAATCAAATGAAATTATATTGTTACAAGTTGCGGGCTAGGTACGTTTGGGGACATAGGTCTATGATAAAATAAAAAAAATAAAGCTAACCTAGTTTATTTACAACTGTATATACAAAAAAAAATCTATGTCTATAAAGATTACCACGATAAATGTCAAACAGAACAAATAACTACTATCTACATAAAGAAAAAAAAATACATCTACATAAGTCTCTGTATATGGAAAGGTTACAAGTCACTCACAATGGTGGACCCAATGAAATAATACCGAAGAATCTTTCTGGCCTAGAGACACCTTCTTCCTACTACTTGCTGCAGTCACACTCGCTGGACACCCTCGAACAGTTGTCGCAATCCAATACTTGTCACTATCACTTGAGATCGCACCAGGCACCTGCCAGCCAAAACTCTCTCTCCTGCTGCAGCTTCCATTTATATACCCCACCCACCTTCTTCTCGAATTATCTCGGCAGGTCTCTGTTCTCCAACCTACTGGAAAGATGTCGCTTCAAAGTCAAGCACCACCCCGAGAGATAAAGAGGGAACAGGATCATTCCAGATCACGATATTTTCCCTCGGTTACCCGATACTGGGTGCAGGTGGTTATCATGGAGTAACACAATCCATGCAGACACCAAGGAGGTCTTTTAGGGCTGCAGCCACTGTATTGTATTTCGCCGCCCTGCCCGACAGCCACGGCGCCGAAGAGTGGGTGGGAAGAGGGGTGTCCTAGCTCCGCCACCACAGTATCGTACTGCACCGCCCAGCCAGACAGTCGCGGCTTGCAACACTGCCCTCTCCTCAAGTCTGTTCGTCGCGAGCAGACACAACAGACTCTGGTCCATCATAGAGAGCCAATCTGTCAATATGCACAACCTTGGGTTTTCTTGTCCGAGAGCCCTTGCGAACTATCCGGAAGACCACATAATTTATCTTCTTGGCAAACTGGTAAGGGCCTTCCCAGCATTTCTGTAGTTTCGGACAATATCCTTTCCGTCGCTGTGAGTTATACAGCCACACCAGCTGTCCTTCTTGAAATGTCTTTTCAGGTCCACTCCGATCATACCTCGTTTTCATCCGGTCGGTATTGACTCATAAATGTTGCCAAGCGAAGTCATGGACTGTGCTCAATTTTCGACGCAGTTCGTCAGCATACATACCATCGGTGAAGCAGGCTGTTCTTCTTCTGCTGGCCTCCCAAACAGTAGATCACTTGGAAAACGAAGATCTCGCCCTAACAGCATCTTCGAAGGTGTTAACCTTGTGGCTTCATGGACAGCTGACCGATATGCAAGGAGAAACAGGGGCACCTTGGAGTCCCAGTCCTTTTGATTGTCGGCTACAAAAATGGACAGATACTGTTCTAAGGTATGATTTAACTGCTCGACCATCCCATCCAACTGAGGATGCAAAGGAGTAGTCCTTGTCTTCTTCATTCCCAAAATTTTGGTCACTTCCTGGAATAACTTGGCTTCAAAGTTGCGGCCCTGGTCGGAGTGAAGTTCGAGTGGCACTCCAAACCTTGAGAATACATGCTCCACTAAATCATCGGCCACTGTGCTAGCCTCTTGGTTAGGTATTGGTAAGACTTCAGGTCACTTAGTGAAGTAGTCTTGCACTACCAATGGGTACCGATTCTTCCTCTCAGTCACTGGCAAGGGACCCAAAATATCTACGGTCATCCTCTCGAACGGGGCTCCGACAATGTACTTCTGAAGATGACCGTGCCCTCTAGTTCTTGGTCCCTTTCTTGCTGTACAAGCATCACATTTTCGGCACCACCTCTCGACATCATCCCTGCAATGTGGCCAATAGTATCTAACTTTATTGAGAGTCTTATTAACTCCAAAATGTCCTCCAGCTGCTGAACTATGAAGTTCCTTCAGCACCTCTGGAACTCAAATTTCTGGGAGTACAAGCTGTAGACGGGTTTCTTTGCCATCTGCACTTTCCCAGTTCCAGTACACGACACCATTTCTCAGAGATAGAGAATCCCATTGTGCCCAGCATGCCTTAGTTGTAGTACTTTGATCAGATAACTCGGCCCACTCTGGGCGCTGGCCTTTTACCTTCCATTCTACTACTGGCCCAAGAGCAGGGTCCTTTCTCTGATCTTCGCCAGTCTTTTCATCGCTCCAGGGAGAAGGTTCATTGCCAGTTGTGAACTCTCTGATTCTTGTTATTCGAGCAGTTTGTGTCTTCCCAGCCTTCCCTTCTTGGCGAACACAATGAAAGCACATTGGCTCGCTTGGCCTTCCGGACAATGCATCAGCATTGTTGTGTAAGCGCCCAGGTCTGTGCTGTATTTCAAAATCGTACTCTTGAAGGTGCTGCATCCACCTAGCTATTTGTCCTTCTGGGTTTTTGAAGTTCAGTAACCAACGTAATGATGCATGATCTGTTCGTAGAATAAAATGCCTTCCATATAAGTAATGGTGAAAATGTGAAATAGACTTGACCATTGCCAGGAGCTCCCTGCGAGTTACACAGTAATTTCTTTCAGGCTTATGTAACACTTTGCTGAAATACTCTAATGGCCTCTCTTTTCCATCCTGGATCTGTAACAACACAGCACTAATCCCCATATCGCTCGCATCAGTGTCTAAAATGAACTGTCCATCACTACAGGACAGGACGTGAAACCAAAATTTCCTTTAATTTTCTGAATGAGGATTCACAATCGGGGGTCCTGAAAAAATTTTTTTTGTTTCAGTTAACTCATGTAATGGCTTTGCTATTGCGGCAAAACCATGCACAAAACGCCGATAGTAAGCACACAGTCCAAGGAAACTTCTTACTTGAGTCCGATCAGTTGGACGTGGCTAATCTCTAATTGCTTTTGTCTTCTCTGGATCTGTTTCTATTCCTTCAGCTAACACTGCATGTCCCAAAAATTTCACTTTCCTTTGGAACAAATTACGCTTTTTGGGAACTAGCTTCAAATTAGCTGCTGTTATCCTCTGCAGCACTGAATCAAGACATGTCAGGTGTTCATCAAATGTCTTCCCTGTAACCACAATGTACATCTAAATAAACCTGACAAGTATCCAAAGGTAGTAAGAACTCTTTCCATAAGTCGTTCAAATGTTGCTGGAGCATTGCACAGTCCAAAAGGCATGACCTTGACTTGCCAAGTTCCTTTCCCTTGTACAGAAAAGGCAGTCTTCTCTCTATCTTTCGGGGCCACTTCACATTGCCAGTAACCACCTTTTATGTCCAAGGTTGAGAACCAATGGGATCCAGCCAGGCTATGCAGAGTGTCATCTAACCGAGGAAGTGGGTAGGAGTCTTTCCTGGTCACATCATTCAGCCGCCAGTAATGTACACAAAATCTTGTTGAGCCATCTTTCTTCTTAACCAACACAACTGGAGATGACCAGGGGCTGTTCGATGGATCTATCACATCCAGATCCTTCATTTCCTTCAGAATGTCATCACCTGGTGTGAAGCAAGAGGATGACGTGTTGCTTGATAGGTCTGGCATCTCCTGTATTAATAAGGTGACATGCCACAGACGTCCAACCAAGATCATGTGAACCACATGAAAAAGCATTTTGATTCTTTATTAAGAGTTCTGCAACAGCATTCTCTTGTCTCCAGTCCAGGTTTTCCTTTGTCCTCTTCAGAAGTTCTGTAAGTGGTTCTGGCAGAGTATCCTTCACAAGATCCTCCCTTAAGACCTTAGACTCAGTGGTGTTTATATGGGAAACCTGCTTACAACAGCCAATCATTCCCCCCTCCTCAAGACGAATTGTCTTGTCAGTCAAGTTCATCATTCTAACAGGGAAATTATTTGATCTTGATGAAACCAAACTCCTGGCTACAAGTACTCCATCAGGGAGGTTACTGCCTCTTCTCCTAGGCTCCTTACAAACTGTCCTACACAGCACCCTGGTATCACAATTTCACTAAAAGCGGGCAACACAGTGGCCTGACAACAAACTACAGGGCAGCTGACTGGTGATGTTAATTCTGGACGTGGTATCAGTACCAACTCTGTTTCACCTACCTTCAAGACCCCCAGTCGAGTGTCAATGCAGCATCCTAGTTTACGCAGAACATCTAGTCCCAGTAAACATGCATCCGCAATATCCGCTATGTAGACTTCATGTCCTAACTCTAGTTCACCCAATTTTAGTTGCACACGCTTCTTCCCTTTCACTGGTGTTGTCTCACCAGTTACAGTGGTTAACATGCACACTCCAGTACTTTGATCATGTGATTGCTGGGGGAAAAACCCAACAATGTCTGGCCTGACAACAGTAAAGGTCGCCCCTGTATCTATAACCATCTGACAGGGTACATCATCCAGGCTGCACTCTACCAGCAATGCATCAATTTCCTGTTTCACCGAACGTACTTGAAGGAATTGTGGGGCCATAAATCCGGCAGTCACCGATCTTCGCCCCTCAAGACCGGTGTTTACATATTTCCTGAATTTTTGAACTAATTGGTTGGTCTCACCTGGTTCTGGGTCTTGGTTTCTTCACCGATACTGCCAGACACTGGGCTCTTAGGTGTCCAGGTTATCCACACTCCAAGCACTCTGGCCGTTTTCCTGGTCGAAGGCGGTGTTCCGAAGCTCCAACTCTGCTGGAAATGATGCTAATTGCTGTCTTAATTTCCTTCAGTGTATTCTCGATGCTATTCCCATCTTCTTCGCATGTTACTTTCGCTGCTCGCACCACACGCCGATTCGCTGGCACCTGCATTGCTGACTCGACTTCCAGTGCACGGGCTAGAGCATCTTGCATGGTACGAGGCGCTGTCAGGCGTACTGCTTGTCGCACCTCCAAGACTGCGATGGCATCAACAAAGAACCCAATGGCAAGCACATCGCGTGCCTCCACTGGACACCCCTCAAGTGACAGATGGGCTAGTCTCACAATGTCTTGCCAAAGTTTCTGAAGTGACTCCCCAGGTCGCTGGCTACGGCTTCGAAGTTGGGCATGGTGGGCATGGCGTAAATAGCAGTCCCCGAAGCGCAGCTCCAGGGCAGAGACTAACGTAGAATACTCCAGGCGATGTCTTTCAGGCAAAGATTGGAGTATACTGAGTGCAGAGCCCCTAAACACTGCTGCCAGGTAGTAGGCACGTTGCTCTTCTCTCCAACCATTCAGGGTTGCAACAATCTCATATTGGTGCTGATATTCATGCCATGGGGTTTGACCTTCATAAGGGGCAGGCTTGATTGTAACCCCCTTTCCAGCCCCAGGCATGGCAACCTCCGCTGTATTCATGTTCTGTGGTAGTCCTACCACCGATCCTGATATCGCAGAGCACCTCCCGTCGTTACCCTGATGTCTCGACTCTGGCTTCGTCGAGCCACTGTCCAGACACTCCGATAGCTGACCACCTACCTGTCGCTGTAGAAATTTCTCCCATTCCATCCTTAAGAGACAAACATCTTTCTGCAGGTCGTCTTTCACACTTCCGATTTTCTTTTCGACATTTTCATTAACACTGTCAATTCTATGGTCCACCAAATACACTAACATTGTCAATTTTTAGGTCCACCATTTGAGAAACACTTTCAATTTTCTTGTCCATGTAGTCTATTTTCGTATGCACTAGCTCACTTATTCCCTCTATCTTCTTGTCTACATTCTCATTAACACAGTCTATTTTCCTATCGACATTCTCATTAACACTGTCAATTTTCCTATCAACACTGTCTATTTCCTTGTCTACATTTTCATTAACACTGTCTATTTTCTTGTCTACGTTTTCGTTAACACTGTCTATTTTCTTGTCTACATTTTCATTAACACGGTCTATTTTAGTATTTACACCACTAATTTGGGTACTTAGTACCTCTAATAGTGCTTGCAAACCCTCTAACTCACTAGCCATTTTTCTTGTAAACATAAACGTATAACCTAAAATTTCCTACCAATTAAAAATTAACAAGTCTGTTTAGATATCTAACCATCTACACTTAATTTTAACATCATTTAAAACATTTAATTAATTTTAAATACTTGCCTCCATCCCACTTCTGACACCAGTGGTACAAGTTGTGGGCTAGGTACGTTTGGGGGTGGAGATCTTTGATAAAATAAGAAAATAAAGATAACTTTGTTTATTTACAACTGTATATACAAAAAAAATCTATGTCTATAAAGATTTACCACAATAAATGTCAAACAGAACAAATAACTACTATTTACATAAAGAAAAAAAATACATCCACATAAGTTCTCTGTATATGGAAAGGTTACTAGTCACTCACAATGGTGGACCCAATGAAATAATACCGAAGAATCTTTCTGGCCTAGAGACACCTTCTTCCTACTACTTGCTGCAGTCACACTCGCTGGACACCCTCGAACAGTCGTCGCAATCCAATACTTGTCACTATCACTTGAGATCGCGCCAGGCACCTGCCAGCCAAAACTCTCTCTCTCCTGCTGCAGCTTCCCCTTATATACCCCACCCTTCTTCTTCTCGAATTATCTCGGCAGATCTCTGTTCTCCAACCTCCTGGAAAGATGTCGCTTCAAAGTCAAGCACCACCCCGAGAGATAAAGAGGGAACAGGATCATTCCAGATCACAATATTTTCCCTCGGTTACCCGATACTGGGTGCAGGTGGTTATCATGGAGTAATACAATCCATGCAGACACCAAGGAGGTCTTTTAGGGCTGCAGCCACTGTATTGTATTTCGCCGCCCTGCCCGACAGCCACGGCGCCGAAGAGTGGGTGGGAAGAGGGGTGTCCTAGCTCCGTCACCACAGTATCGTACTGCACCGCCCAGCCAGACAGTCACGGCTCACAACAATATTAAAGCTACAGAAATGGTTCATCAACAATAAGATCGTTTTGAACATTAATAAAACTAACTTTATTCAATTTTATACAAAAAATTATGTTACAGGCATTAATATTAAAATTAACTAAATACTTTTGAAACAGGTAACATCAAAAAAATTTTAGGGTGCACAAATTGATAATAAATTAAACCTGAAAATATACACAAAACATAGGGTATAGTTAAAATACTTAGCTCAGCGTGTTTTTCAGTACGACTATTAGCACAGATAGTACGAAAGGATACACTTAAATTAGTATATTTTTCATACTTTCATTCCATAATGAGTTATGGTTTGGTATTTTGGGGAAATTCTACCGACTAAAAAAAAGTATTTACAAAAAAAGCAATAAGAATAATTTGAAAACTACGGGTAGCCTAAGTATCAAGAGTAGCTACTCATAGTGTACCGGCCAAACTATTGATTTCAGACATATAGTTTATTGATGAAAATTGTTTCTAGTGATGTTCTAAATAGTCCTATGTAAAAAAATTTTTGTTAGGTTAGGTTAAGCTTGATTAGGTTCGGCTAAATTAAGTTTCTTTAGATTAGGTTAGGTTAAGTTAGGTAAGGTATCATAACTTTACCTAACCTAAGGTCAGGTTAGGTTACCTAAGTTAACCTAACCTAGCCTAATCTAACTTAAACTCACCTAATCTAACTCAAACTAACCTAAACTAAACTGGATGCCGGATAAAGGCCAGTTTAGCCTCTGAAGCCATACAGGGTTCTTCCCTGCCTATTCAAGGCGTAGACTACGTTCATTTGCGGAGACCGTTTTCCTCTTGGAGTGCTCTGTGTAGGTGACCGCATCACAAATGACGTTTTCAAGGAATACTTTCAGCACTCCTCGTGTCTCTTCGTAGAGAGGCCAGAGATGCGCTTCACTCTGCCGGCCTTCAGATAACAGGCTTGGTGATGCCCTGGATGTTGTCACGCAGCACCTTCCTGTGACGCTACTTTGGCAACATGGTGGATACCAGTAGTGCTAATACATGTGCAGTCTGTGGCAAGAGAGTGAAAAACACGGAAGAGGGAATTTGCTGTGACCACAAATGTAATAGGTGGTTCCATGAAAACTGCATGAAAAAAGTTCAATATATGAACTAACAGCAAATGAGGGTAAGAGGTGGTGTTGTGAGAGGGAGGACTATAAGGAGGGTACTAACCTTAAAGAATTGCAAGCCAACATTTAAAAAATGGAAAAGAAGATGAATATCCTAGTTGAAAGGAACGAGGAGGTCTCCAAAGCGGTGAATTTCTGTAGCGATAACAGTTGAAAAAAGAATATAGGCCTACAGACATAGTTCACCGTTTGCCGACGAGAACCGAGTCCACCAAGCATGTGGTGATAAAATTTGTGAACAGGTAAAAAAAACAAGAACTTCTCGAAATGAAATAGAAGACATGTACGCTTAGTGCAATAGAAATAGGATTCAGTGAAAAGGATCTGATATTTATAAATGAACGCCTGACTCCACTGAACAAGGTCTTGTTCAAAAGAGCCAGGGACATGCGACAGAAGGGGTATATGTTTGCTTGGGTACAGGTTGGGAAAGTGTTCCCAGGAAAAATTAGAGTGAAAGAGTTGTCCATGTCAAATCTACTACAATTATGAAGGATATTAAGGATCAATGTAAGTAGGTAGTTAAATAGTTACGTATTTAAGTCTGTGGTAATGTTATTAAGTACTTTTACACAATGACTGTCACCGAAGCTTATTTTGAAAGTATTGATATACTTATAGCTAATTATAAAGTTCAATTGAATGTTAGAGTGTTTTATCTAAATGCCAGAAGTCTTCATAGCAAAATTGATGAGGTTCATTGTATGATAAAATTAGTTAGTGAGATTTATAAAATAGTTGTTGCAGAAACCTGGCTAAAACCAAATGAGTAAAAATATTATAATATTACTGGGTTTAATATGCACTGTGCCTATAAGGATAGACGTGCAGGGGGAGGAGTTTGTGTTTATGTAAAAAATAGATTCTCAAGTTCTTTAGTGGTAACAATTGATAAAACATATAGTATTGTTAAAGTAAATGTTGAAGATAAATGCAATAACTTTAAATTTGAAATTGTTTCTATATATAATCCCAATATAAAGAATATTAAGGAATTCCTCCACAAAATCAAAATTTTGTATGGTTATATGAGATTTTAATATAAATGCCCAAAAGGATTCATTAGATCTGGAGAAAGAGTTAGGACTACTTAGTTCATGTAACTATGACTTTCACTCCCAACCAGAATAGCTAAAAATACTAATCTTATTGACAACATTTTTACTAACATTCTTCAATTAGAATATAAAATTGCTAACATAGGAAATTTGATATTAGACCAAAATTTTTTATTACTTGATATAATTAGGACTAACCCACTAACCTATCTGAGATATGAAGGTTCTGCGAGTTTTAGACCCTACTTTAAGATAAACTATCAATAACTGAATACGTTATTTAGGGATAAACCTTATGTTGTCAGTAGTGATGATGTTGAACATGAATACATTAAACTAGTTAGATACATAAAAGAAATGAAACACTTGGCTGTTTATAATGTATCATTACAAACGAAATTGTAGACAGAAAAATGTCCTTGGATGAATGTAGATCTACTTAACTTAATTAAATGTAAAGAAAACTTATGGGCCAAAACAAAAAACTGTATGTGAGTGAATATACTATTACGCAGTACAAAATATACTGTAACAAATTAACAAACCTAAACGTAAATTAAGAGCTGATTATTTTAGTAAAAGAATTAATGAAGAGTCTAGCTATAAAAATAAACGGAAAATAATTAGTAAAATAATAAATAACAATTGTAATAGTAATACCGTATTAAGAAGCAAAACTTCAAACTTTATGTGACCAATGTCGAAATGATACTGCTTTCAATAATTATTTTACTAGTATTGCGCTTGAAATCGCCGAGACAATAAAAAACAACTTAACAAAAGAGCTACACAGGTTGACCTTACAAAAAATTCTCCCCTTCTAACCTTCAAACCAACCAGTCTGACAGAATTAAATAATCTAATAACGGAAACTGAAATGTAAGGATAGCCTACACTTGATGGTGATGGGATACGTAACACGCTTATCAATAAGTGTAAAAATGCCCTTATCAAAACTATACTTGATATTATTAATATGTCTTTTAAAAATGGCATTATGCCAATAAAATTAAAATGAGCCAGAGCAGTCCCAATTCACAAATCTGGAGACAAAAATAACCCAAACAATTACAGACCCATATCAATATTATATCCTATAAGGTAATTAATTGAAAACGTTGTTAAAAGTACACTAATTGATCACTTAAATAATTGTAGGTACTTCTATCCCTATCAATATGGCTTTCTTAAAAATAAAAGTACAACTAATACAACTATAGATATCATTATCAAACTACCAAATGCTTTGGATAACAATGAAATGGCAGCTTTTGATACGGTTGACCATGAATTACTTTTGTATGAAATCGAACTGTTTCAAAATTATTTAAAAGGCAGGGAACAATTTGTTGATTGGAATAATAGTCTTAGTGAAATTTAACAAATTAAAATAAGTGTACCACACAGGTCAATACTGTATTGGGGCCAGTTCTTTAGAACTATAATTTTTATTAATGATAATGGAAATTTGCCATTAAATGGAACCCTATCACTGTTTGCAGACAATATCAATATATTTTATGTGACAGAATGTAACCTGAAACAATTAATTCAAGTCGATCTTAATACTTTATTAGAATGGTTTAGTATCAACAGGCTTACCATTAACTTAGAAGAAACAAATTACAGATATGTTATTTCAAATGCAAAAGAAAAGTTTGATGGCAAATAACTCAACCTTAAACTTTAATAACTCTACTCTTAAACAGGTACCCTTAACAAAATGTCTTGGCTTAATCATCGATTCAAACCTAACATGGGATCATTACATCAGACATATCAACGAAAGGGTTATACCTGTACTAGGAGTTATGCATAGGTTAAGAGGTGAAGTAGCACCTAAAGTATTAAAAAGCATTTACTGTAGCATGATAGAATCACATCTCAGATACTTATGTGTAATCTGGGGATGGTGCAGTAAATCTAATTTACAGGAGTTAGACATTTTACAAAATAGAGCTATAAAAAGTCATACGGATATAGTAACTACACCTCTACTAAAACACTCTATAAAAACAGATATAGGCCTAATGCCAGTTAGAGATATAATAAAGTATGCAGCTGCTCTTCTACTATATAAACATTTATCTGGTTTGACTAAATTAAATAAAGTGTTTCCTTTAAATTCTGATGTTCATAACTATAAAACCAGGAATGTAAAGAAAATTCATTCACAATACAACAACCTTTGGAGTCAAAAGTTTAAAGACAGAATTTAGTGAAAATATTTGATGAAATTCCATTACAACTGCTCAATAACAAATCCTTTGCTGTGGTCAAAAAATGTCTTAAAGAACATATTTTTAGTAAAATATTACTGGTCTTGACTTAAATTATATATTATATTGTGAGTTGTATCTTATATTTAGCACTTGATAATAATAAAGAATTAGTTGCACTGTGTGCACAAGGTTCATGTTTTTGCTCTGTCTCTACTATTGTTAGGTAGTTCTATATGTTAGCATTTAACTGCAAGTGTATTGTAACTGTTATCAAGTGGATCTGATTTTTGTAGGTACTTAATTAACTAATTATTTAATGATTTTAGTGATAATGCTAAATTCTGTGTACAGCTATATCCAATCAAAAGATAATTATGGTTGTGTATATTTTTGTTAATGTAATCTGTCTCATGTAAGTACGTATTCCATATTTTGACAGTTCACTTCTGAGAAGTATGTCTGTAAACAGGATTGTGTAGGCAGTGCTTTTCCAGGAAGCCAGGTAGTTTTAAAGCTCCAAACAATGGAACTGCCAGACAAATTTCTCAGAAGAGAAATGTCAAAATATGGAAAAGTTACATGAGACAGACTATAAGTGCAATATTATCACCTAATTAATTTTACTTTGTTGTTATTATAAATTTTGTAAGATTGTAACCTAATTGTACATTACGCCTATGTGTGTTAAATGATTTTGTATAGTCCCTATAAGGAGCTAAAAGCTCACTCGGACAGTTTTTAAATAATAAAAAAAGGATAAATTTATCAGTAAAATAAAAAAAAATATTGAATACTCACATCCTCTAAGCCTATTCGGTTGATGAATTTCTGAATCATGTAAGTAAATGACTTATATAGTAACTGTAATTTTGAAATATGTTAGGCCTATGTATTGTTACATGTCTAACAGCACTGTGTGTATGTGTAAGTTGTATATGACACATTCCATAGCTGCCTGTGTGAAGCTCGACGGAATATAAATAAAAAATTTAAAAAAAAAATACTATGTTACTCTTTTTTTTAAACCAGTATTGTATACTTTATTTTCATTTTAAGATGTAGTTGACGACATTATAAGTTTATTGATATGTTCAATTTCTATCATTGTAAAAGAATACACAAAACTAAATTAAATTAAAATAAATATGCCAGGGGTGGTTGAGTATCCTCGTGTCTTCGAAAAATAGTTTGAAGTATGTATTTGGAGGTTTGTGTAGTATTATTTGGATTGCCCTCTTCTGAATCTTGTAAATCTTACTACGGTTTTGCTTAGGCTTATTTATGCCCCGAAAGAGAATGCAGAAGTTCATGGTTTAATGTACATATACATAATAAGCACTCTTGCAACATTATAAACTGCATTTACCACCTAATATACAGTGCAGGTAACAAGCTGAGCTTAGTTTATTTGATATTATTTATACATTATGTTACCAGTTTATTTTTTAATCAATAATTACTCCAAAATATTTTGTTTTTTCCACTCCTCTAATGTCTTTGTTGTGCACTTTTGCATTCACTTTATTTGGTTTCTTCTTCAACAATAACTGAATCAGTTTAATTTATTTTTTTTTTTATTTTATATAATTTTTCTTCTTGCAATTGGGCCTCAGCCCTGTGGCAAGGATTTGCTTAACCTACCTCTTCTCAATTTTCCGACCCCATCAACCTTTTCCTAAACTCCCTCACCTCAACCACATCCCTCGCCAATGGACGACTTGAAGTACACGCCCCCTGACGTCACCGCAGGGGAAAAGTAATGTGGGAAACAAAGCTTGTTTACAAACATGCTGATTCATTAGTTGGTAATTGCAGAAAGCAAAAATGTTGCACATTCATAGATTTGCACGCAAGGGTAAAAAATAGTAGTTTCTACTTCATGGTTAAGATACACAAATACATTAGATTTAATGTTTACATGAAAAAACGGCAAATTCCAAACAAATAATCAATTTTCTAGACGTACATCTCATCCGGGACATTTGACGCCAAACAGCTAAATGAAGGTTATGTTCGGCTGCGGTATCCATGGAGATAGGAATTGTTTCCCACACCTGACTGAAGCTCCACCTCTTTCAAGTCGTCCATTCATTCCAATCCTTCACCGTTCTCACCATCATAGTGTTTTTTCCTCTTTCTGTCCTCTTCCCCACCTTATGTATCTTCCACTCATGATCACCACTTCCCCTGAATATACCTCTCTGTATCTTGTCACCCAGTCGTGCCAACCCACCCACCCCCTCACCACCTTAAACATCCTTACTAGCCGCTCCACTCTCCTCCTCTCCTGCAGTGTGCCCCACCCCAGTCCTCTCACCATCTACATTTAAGGCTAACCTATTTGATAAAAACCATTTATTCATTTGAATTAGTAATTAATTTAATTTAAATTCCAATGTGTTATCGTCTATGCTGCTTATTAAATAATTTGTGTCATCTGCATAGGTTATTACATCACCATAAGACAAACATTTTCCCAAATCGTTTACATACATAAAAAATAAAATTGGGCCCAAGATGCTCCTTGTGGGACACTAATATTGGCACATTTTTTGAGACCTGAATAATATCTTTCTCAATAATGATTTATAGCTGTTATTTCAATTAATTGTGTTCTGCTATGATGATTTAAACAAACTGTTCACTACACCTCTAATTTCAAGTAATAATAATAATAATATTTTCTTGCTATTGGGCAAGCGCCTGGTGGCAAGCATCCAACACCCCTACAACATCCTCTCCAAAGCCCTCCTAAACTGTCCCACACCCCTCAACGACACCACATCCTCCTGCAACAAATTCCACTCCCTGACTGTTCTAACCAGCATTGACTGTAGTCCCCGTCCCGTCCTCCGCCAGACCCGCTGTATCTTTTTACTGTTGTTGCCTCTACCCCTATATCCACCCTTATCTAGATGTTCAGCTAGTGCACTTCATCCTCCGTCCCGTTCCACTATCTTATACATCCTAACCAGTCTTTCCACCCTCCTCCTATCCTTCAGTGAGTTCCATCCCATATCTCTCATCATCACTGATGGCCTGAAACTACTTTCATCCTCTCCATCCTGCCCTCGCCTTCTCCACTTACCCTTCACCCATCTGGCTGCCCTTCTCTGCACCTTCTCCAGTTCCTTCACCTCTACCTCAACATGGGGATCCCACTCAGCTGCAGCGTACTCAAGAACAGGCCGGACCATGGTGTTGTAGGCCTACGCCTTCACCTCTGAGTTGGTTCCCCTTAATATACTACCCATCATTCCTAGCACTTTCCTACCCTTTGCGACCACTCTCTGAACTTGACTTTTCCACCCAAGATTTTCATGCAGAACAACTCCTAGGTACTTATACTCGGAATGCTCACCTATTTCCTGCCCTGCCCAACCATAGACTTCCTGCTCTTTTGCCTTTTCCTTGTAAACCGCACTAGTTTAGTTTTTCTAACATTTATCTTCATTTTGTTTTCAAGTGTCCACAGCCTTATCTGCTCAATATCTTCCTGTAGCTTGTTCTCACGCCCCACCACTGAATAGAGCACACAATCATCAGCGAATAGTCATATTCTGCTGGTAACCTCCAAACCTATATCATTGACAATTTTTGTAAACAATATCGGACCTAGCACACTCCCCTGTGGCACCCCTGAAGAGACCTTTCCCTCAATTGACACAGTACCCCCCACTTTCACTCTCTGAACCCTTCCCTTGAGGAAATCTCCTATCCACCCTAACAACCTCTTGTCTTCTAATAGGTCATCCACCTTTTGCATAAGTTTCCCATGAGGCACCTTGTCAAAGGCCTTTTAAAAGTCAATGAAACAGGCATCCACTTGCTTTCACCAGGTCCTCCAACAGACCGGCCAACTGAGTCTCACACGAGTATCCTTCTCTGAAACCATGTTGGTATTCACACAGCCAGTTCTTTTCATTCATCACCTTAACTACGTACCGTGCCACCAATCGTTCCATCACCTTCCCGGTATTCGATGTACGACTCACCGGCCTGTAACTGCTAGGGTGCGACCTATCCTCTCCCTGCTTGTATAGTGGTACCACCAGTGCCTCCTTCCATTCAAGTGGGAGCTTACCTTGTTCCAGTGACCTGTCAAACAGCACTTTGAGATATTTAATCAACTTCTTAATAGCAAACTTTAATGCCCCATTTCCAATACCGTCTGGTCCAACCACCTTGCTACTTACCAGCCCTCTGATGATCCTAGCTATATCCTTCACTTGAATTCTAAATTTGTCACCTCTTTTCCTATCCCCCTTATCATTCCTTTGCCACGTGTCATGTGGCTCAAAGACATCCAGGTATATCAGCCTTCGCCTTGTCTGTTGATGCGACCAGACCCTCCCTATCTTTCAACTGCGGAATCCCTCCATCCCCTCCTCTCATCTTCCGAACATACCCATAGAACTGTTTCCAGCTCTTATCTCTCCCTAGAGCCATTATGATTCCCAAGTAGGCCTACTCGTTTTTTGCTTGTTTAATTTCTTTTTCTAGCTCTCTTCCCATCTCCTTTAATTGGTCCCTAGCCCTCATTACCCCTTTGTTTTTCCACTCTGCATGGAATTTTCTACACTTTCTTTCCAATATTTTTATCTCCTTACCATAATATGGAGGGTCCCCACATGATCTTACCCTTTTTTGAGGGACAAATTCCTTCAGTGTTGTTTCCACAGTTTTTTTTTTTTCCCCACAAGATTTCTACACTTTCTTCCTTAGACCATTCCTCAAATCTCTCCTTAAAATGATTTTCTGCCCCTTTACCATCCCCCCACCTGAATTGCCATATCACCTTGCACCAGGGATCTACTACTTTCGGCTTCTCAATTCCAATCTCTACCACAGGGATACCATGATCAGAGATTCCTTCCAAAACTACAGCATCCCTTATAACATCCCCAGGTCTGACCAACACCACGTGCAGCACTGCCCCCGAATTCTCTCCAGCCCGCCTCGTAGGTGTTACCACTGCCTGCACAAGCCCCCTGTTTACCTGTGCAGCTGCCATCCTCTGCATTACATGTCCCATCTCCTCTGCTCCTTCAACCCACTGCACACCACGCATGTTCAGATCTCCTGCTACCATAACACACTGCCTGTCCCTAAGCCTGTCAAGCCTCTCCTTGATCACCTCAATTTCCTGCCATCCCTGACCTGGAGGCATGTACACAGCCAACAGTTTTATATTCCTATTCCTCCCACTTATATTAATTTCCATCAGTTCCGCTTCCTCACTGATAAATTCTACATACCCTAGCAAACCTTTCCTCAAACAGACCATAATTCCTCCCCCTCTCCTGCCCCTGTCCCTTCTAAATATCGTAAACCCATCCTGCTGGATTTCGCTGTCCAGCACTTCATCACTCAACCAGGTTTCCACAGCAACCACAAAATCTGCTCCATAACCTTCAACCTTACTCCACAGACTGTCCAGCTTGTTGTAAAGACTTCTACAGTTGACTACTATAACATTCAATGTTGATTCGACTAACCTCCCCTTTCCTCCCTTTCTGACCTGTGGTTGCTACTGCTGTCTACTCTTCACCCTACTCCTCTCCAGGCAGCCAGCTGTCTCTTTACCAAGCACATCACCCAGGACTCTTTTACCATAATCTGTAAGGCGTACCTGGTCCCTACCAATGCTACCCCTGCCTACCCACAGCCTGCTGTCCACAAAAGTAGCCCCACTATCCCAGCAAACATCCTCATACAGCTCGCTAGCAACCATTGCTTTTACATAGTCAACATCCCTTCGACACAGAACCCCACTGACCACTACACTAGTCTTAGGAAACTTGATTTTTACCTGTCTTAAAAGCTCCTTTAGGTCTTGCCCTACCTGAACACCTATGTCTCTATGTGCAATGTCGTTGCCACCAACATGCAAAGTGACCACCCTTACAGTTTCACTCCCCCTCATACTACTTACTTTCTTACTCAGGTCTTTTATCTTGGCTCCCCTAAATGCTGCCTTATACACACTTCCCCTAGTGATTCCCCTCAGGTCCACCCCCTTCACTATGGAGCTTCCTAGAAATACTACTCCTGGGTCCCTACCTACCCTGATTTCCCCCACTCTGAATATATGACTCTTCCTTCCAATTTCCTGCCTGCAGTTCCCATCTACCTTTGCTTTCTCACATGGCTGCATGTCCCTGTCCCCTTCCTGCCTGGCTGTGCCTACATCACTTACTCTACTGCCCTTATTATCTGCTCTTTGCTGTGCCTCCCTTGTTACTACTACAACTTGTTCCTTGGCTCCAACCCTCACCTCACTTTGCAGCCCCCTAGCACATACCACTACGTACCTAGCCTTACTGGCCCCTGTACTCATCTCCCTAGTCTTCTGTTCCAGTTCCTCTACCCTCTTGCTCAGCCTTTCTACCTCCTGCTCTGTTTCCCTTCTTTTTTGCCTCTCTTCCTTTAGTCCCCGCTCTGATGCACTACGCAAAGCTACCATTTCCACTTTTGTCTCATTCAATTCACCCTCCAGTTTTTTCCAACCTCACTATCAGCTTTCCCAATCCTGCCTCCCTTCCCACTCCCCCCTCCTCCTTCTCTAATCTATCCATCACCTCTGCTTCCTTAGCTTTGATTTGCTCCACCAATCTTTCTTTCCACTCCTCCTCCCTCCGTTACACTCCTAGCCCCTCCACTATTTTTCCCCCTAGTATGCCCCCTAGTACACTAAAAGCCCAGATGCCTCTCTCATCCTCTCTTATCTGAGTCCCTATCTCCACTCGCCCCATATCCTGCAATTTCCTGACCCCAGCAGTACTATTTACCACAGATACCTCCTTCCAAGATTTTCCACTCCCACACTCGACACACAACCATTCTTGACCTAAGAGTTACAAATCTTCCTCCCCCATTCCTAAGCATTCTGAATGGAACCATCCATTACACTTGTCACACTGCACACCTCCTTCTCCTGCCTTCCAAGTCTTTTCACAGATTTCACACCTATACCTCCTCCTCCCCATTATCCCCTTCAGTTTTTTTTCCTCTCTTACAACCTACTCACTTATTAAACTATTAGTATACCACTACCCTATTTCTTACAAACAACTTATTAACGAAGCAATTATTGTAACACTACCTTACTTAATCTCAACTTAAAATAGGCCTACCTAACCTACAACTTACCCTACCACACCACCTGTTAATAATAATTCACAAAGAATAACAAATTACAACTAACAATGTAAGTCACCAAAACTTAACTATTACTTCTTACACCGAAGATTACATAAAGCACGTGGCAGACCAAGACCACTCGAAAACTGACAAAATAGACAATAATAACAATATATATTATCAAACTGACACTTATCCACTAAACACTCACTAAATATTTAGACTCGCTCAATTAATTATAAGGTAAAATACTTATCAACCACGCAGCATCACGATAGCTTCTCCTACACGGCGGCCATCTTGACCTTACTCCGGCAGTGAAGAGAAGGGCTGCTAGGTGGGTCACAAATAAGTGGAGGACACAGGGGGAGAGTGAGGAGGATTTCAGACCATCAGTAATGGTGACAGGACTGGGGTGGGGCACACTGCAGGAGAGGAGGAGAGTGGAGTGGCTGGTAAGGATATTTAAAGTGATGAGGGGGGTGGGTGAGTGGGCACAACTGGGTGATAAGATACAGAGAGGTATATTCAGGGGAAGGGATGATCATGAGTGGAACATACAGAGGGTGGGGAAGAAAACAGAGAGAGGAAAAAACACTATGATGGTGAGAACGGTGAAGGATTGGAATGAATTGGCAAGGGAGGTGGTTGAAGTGACGGGAGCGAGGTAATTTAGGAAAAGGTTGATGGGGTCAGAAAATTGAGAAGAGGAAGGTTAAACAAATCCTTGCCACAGGGCTGAGGCCCAATTGCACGAAGAGAAATTAAATTTTAAAAAAATATTTTTGACAAGTCTAGAAATAGTCCAATTGTTCTTTCAGTGCTACCCAATGTCTAGTGTATAAGCAGGGTAAATTCTGCAACTGCAAATTCAGTACTTTTGCCTTTAATAAAACCATGTTAAAAAGTATTCATTAAATTGTATTTATCTAGATAGTGTATAAGCCTCTTCTTCATTAATTTCTCAAAAAGTTTTAATATTATCGGCAAGTTGCAAACAGGCCTATAGTTATTTATGTCATTAATATCCCCTGCTTTGATAAGTGGAATTATTTTAGCTACCTTTAGATCATCCAGGAAAGCTCAACAGTTAAAGGAATGATTAATGATGTAACTTATACTTGTGGCTGCAACAATGAGTGAAAAAACCAATCAAAAAATTCAATACAGGAATGCAAAAATTCTGACCAGTAGTATATAGATACACTGAATAAGTACACAAGTTGGCACAATTAGTCTTAACTTAAAATAATATAATTGAAATATGTAACATTTAGTATTTGAAATACTTCCTACTTGCAACAATTACCTGTGTATTTTTAAAGACAAAAATTTTTACACTTATTTCTACATAATATTCAACAAAACTGATCACTTTTTTTTTGCCAATGAGAGCCTAAACAACAGCTTTAAGATAGTCTGGATAGCCGAGATTTGAAGGCAATCGATGTTGGTGAGAAAAGGCCTGAATTGGTTCAAACAGGTGGGATGAGAACTTTTCGACGAGCTCAGAGAAATAAGGGATAGCAAGGAAAGTAACCTGCTGATGGGTTGTCACTCAACTGCAGTCCTTTAACTTATAAACGTACCTTAGCGTTATTCTCCACAACATAGTCGAAGGAGCAAATTGTATACACTATATAAGCTCTCAGCACTTCCCATGTAGTTTTGCTCTTAAATGCAGCTACCGGATCTGAAAATGTAAGATCCAGAGGATCCTTAGGGAACTGATTTTGTGAATTCCCTTCAATCTTTGCTTCATAGTTAATTGCACCGGCAGCAGACACTTTACGCACAACTGAAGAACTACTAAAACTAACTACACTCCACGCCTCATTGTTATTTAAGTGTTTAAGAAACTTCTGTGCAACACAATATCGCGTAACTCGCAAAAACGCCATTATTACAACTAAACTAACTTTGCGGTGTAAAAAAATACGACACAATTCAAGGACGAGGACGACACAAACTCATATGATGCCAGAATCAGATGCACGCAATGTTGTCAACACAGTGAGGTAATTTAATCCCCAGATGTAACATGTTTTTCCCACGAATTAAGACAAATATCCCTACATTCGCCTGGTTCCGATATAGCTAGGCCACCTTCCGTTATACACTGACTGATATCACTGACAGTTCGCCAATGTCCATAAATAATAAGGGAAAAGTGTCAGTAATCAGCAAAATATTTTCACCGTCAGGCCGATTAACAATGAAGTTAACATGGAGCCTCTTACGTTACCTTTACGTTACAGCTGAGTAGAGATATAGGTCACGCTGCAGTGTTTTCACATTGAATTATCGGCGACGCAACGGTAACTTAAAAATGTCGAAGTTGAATCAACTTCAACATAACTAAGGTTATTTCTACTACAGGTTAGAAAGATCAATGTTAAAGGTTTGGCACAGGGAAAATTTTTGCCGCTAGGTGCGCTGCATTCGCATGTGGGGACACATTAACATTGTGGTATATGGGAGAAACTCATATATTTGTTTATAAAATATTGTACTTAAATTATTTTACGTTATATGTTTATCGGTTTTAAATTATTACCTTTTCTCTTTATTTCCAAGCTAATAAGTGCGCCTGCGAGATGATTTTACGTACGTAATCAGTGAAAATTTATAAGCGTGCATTTGTTTACAAGTTGATTGTGGACACACGCTTATAGAGTCGTCTTGTTTTCTTGTTCGTAAAATAACATTGGGAATAGTACGCTCGCATAGTGTACCAGTCAAACTGTTAATTTTATAGGCATATTTTACTAACGAAAAATATTTCCACTGACGTTAGAAGTTATAGGATGTAAAGGAAATTGTGGTGTACTAACTTAAAATCTTTCGATTAGGTTAGTTTTTGTTATGGCGAGTGATTTTACGCTTGTGTTTTTACATTTTTCGTTAGGTTACCTTACCCTAACTCAAAATGGAAAACTGCGAAGTTAGCGAACTATGCTACTTAAGTCTAATGTTATGGAAATATAATAATAAAACGCTTTCCTCGCAGTTGGGCTATAGCCAATGAACTAATTATGCCTTCAAAATCAATATTTTGGCTACCGATTCATAACGTTCAACCTTAAACTACACATTTCTCGTTTTTTTTAAACCGTTTTATCTGTTTGTCCATATTTTCTTGTGCTTAAAAGTTGAAGTTATGTATAGTACTTTGTAAAATAACTTATGTTAATGTAAAAATTGACGAGTTCAATACCCCCACGACTTAGTCGTATATGGGGTCAAACAGAACGAAATAAGGGGGCCTTTGTGTTACAATTCCCATTGTGTAGCTGTATAGAAATAACAGTGAAATGGAGAGCGAAGCTTACGCCACTTACAGAGCCTCCTAGACAGCAGGATGTTGTGCAGTTTGCACCGCTGAAAATGTGTGTTCAGTTTTTACACTCTTTTATTTTATGATAATTGTAGTATCGGACTTTAGATACAATGTCCTATGCCCAATTAGGGTGATCGTGAACTCTTCGGACTAGCAAAAATTTGTATCTCCAGATCCCAAACTGCAATGAAATTAGCATTTATAATAATAGGGGACTGTTCCAAAAAAGTGTATCAAAAGAAAGCAAATATATCAAATTGGATGAAAGGTTTCTGCTACAAACAAAATGTTAACT
>PNEQ01064630.1:26480-45289 GCA_003012365.1 Medauroidea extradentata | reverse complement strand
GCAGAATCAAACAAACTATGTGTATTTTGCGCAACAATGCAGCTACGTATGAAAATATATTTTACAAAAGTATATTTCTTGTAATATAACAGAAAATGAATTCTATCGCCATATTGTTACTGTTGCAACGTACAAGGAGGGCACTTATTAAAAAAATATATCACCCACTAATAATAAAATAATAAAACATACTTGGCACACGTGGTACAATTATTCAATCTGTGTTATCTCAACTCACCGTTTATAGAAGTGAAGAACGAACCACGCCAAACACGCATAGATTTGCAATGTGCATATACACACATTCACAAAAGCTAAAGCTTCGTAAGCCACAAACAATATATATTTCTTCCTGTTCTTGGTACTGAGTTGTGTGTCACGCAGTTGACTTTGACTGTCTACTTATCGACTCGCACTCGCCTTCGCCTGCAGACGCAGCGCAGGCTGTGTTGTTATGTGCACGATGTAGTTCTTTTTATTTCCGCAGAGACACGACGCGAAAAGCTCAGAACACAACTATGAACAGTGCTGCACATATAGGCTTCTTTTAGTTAGCATGGCTACATGTGAACTATTGCTACTTTCAATACTTTTTAATAATTCTTTCAGTTTAGTAATTTCGTATTTTCATTTTATACTTTTATGTTTACAAAATATTGTTGTCCTTCCATAAAGTACAACATACTACACAACAGCGAAAACTTTTATCTTATAATATATTTTTTTCTTTTTCAAAATTTTGGCGCCCCCTAATCATGGCGCCCGGTTCGGCCGCACCGCTCGAACCGCCCTTGAGCCGGCCCTGGCTGGGGCTCCGTGCGCGCGACCGTGTTGCTTAAGAGCCATACCGACAAATCGACATAAGTATCGGCCCGCCCCGAGAGGACAGCAACGACGTGCTACCCGGACAAAAAGACTTGCAACTATTTCATTATCTAGTAACATAGTATCCAGAACTTGCACACAGCAACAATAGACGACTAAACACCCGCAGAAACAGTTAATAAATAAATATATTTAAAAAATAAAACAAACCGAACGTCGTAAATATTACGCAAAAATATAGCTATATTTATTAATAGTTTAATTTATCAATTTGTTATTATTTGGATTAATTTCCGTGAATGCAGTTGTGGTTTCTAGAAGTTCAGGTTTACGAAAAAAAATCGTATTTGGGTTGGGAGTTTTTTTTTTTTTTTTTTTTTTTTTTTTAGAATTGAGTAATAGTATTTCGATAAAATTTTCTACTGAGTTGGTGCTTTTCAAAAATGGACTGCAGCATAAAAAATAACGCGATAATTAGATTCTATCTATACATGCAGTTTTCTTCTCTTCCATACAGTAAAGTAAACATGTATAGTGACTGTGATACCGATTACCAACTCTCAACTTTCAAATATCGATTACTTGGAATGGAAGGGGCTCGCGGCTTGCGAGCTTCTCTGGTGAGTGATTCATTCATTTTGAATTATTCATTCGCGAACGATCCATCACTAGTGTTAGCACATATGTTACCAGCACTGACTATGAGGAGGTGGAGATGAACTTGAGTGTAAGAGGCTATATATTCATGTCACATCCCATTGCCGTTTGAGTTGGTGGCAGGGGTGAAGGGAAGGCTGGACGGAGCACAGTTGATGACTCACATCGCCTGCACCCAGCATCCACCACAGTTTTTTTTATGTGAATGGGGGACACTGTTACTAGGCGAAGGTGCTGACTCCAGAACCCCATCACCGTTCGTGAACATACACCATGTACTTCCCCTTACACCCACTTAAAGAGCTGGTTGCCATACACCTAGTCTTCACAACCATCACGCCTCTCAGGACCTCATTGCTCGAACAGAGTATGAAGAATAAGCGAACGACGTTCTGAGGTACGTCGGCGAACCCTATACTCCCTGAGATCTCTGTTCCCCACTCCGCCGGGCCAAGTAGCAGAATGGTGCTCTCTCCAATACATTTATGTCTATTTTTCATCAACCTTAGAAGCAGTGTGGATTTAATATATATATATATATATATATATATATATATATATATATATATATATATATATACACACACACATATATATATATATACACACACACACATACAGGGTGCGGAAAAATTACACGTCTTAAATGCAGGGGTGTCTTGGGGGTACTAAAAGAAGTATTTTGAAGATAGGAACCATGGGTCTCCGACTTACCGTTAAGTTGTTCCACGCGTCCGAAGTTACGCGTCATGGTTTGCCTACTTCTGCAAGAGGTGCTACCAGAACGTTTGGAAGAAGTGCCGTTAAATGTGCGTCGTGAAATGTGGTTTCAGCACTTTGGTTGTCCTGCCCAATTTTCGTTGGCAGTGCGTGCTCATCTTACAGAAGAATTTGGTGACAGGTGGATCGGCAGGGCTGGACCGGTGAGGTGGCCCTTATGGTCCCCTGACTTAACGCCCCTTGATTTTTTCCTTGTGGGGATTTATCAACGACATTGTTTACGCGACGCCTGTTGAAATCAAGGAAGATTTAGTAACGCGAATCGTGGAAGAAGTACATCAAATTAGAGACATGGCCGGTGTGTTCGAACGTGTTCGCCAATCAATGTTACGTCGATGTGCACATTGCCGGGATGTCGGTGGAAGAAACGTTGAACATTTATTGTGAACTTCTGTCTTTTTGTATTACAAATACCATCCCGGGTAAATTTTTTTTTTTGTTTTTGTGCATTTTTGATTTGTCTGCGTACTTTATGTTAATTCACACGTTAAAATTCGGCAAGAAAGCACATGTGTCGACGGCTCACAGCGCTGGCTCAGATGTAAACAAAGGCGCGCCTTGAAGTAGGTAATCCATGACGCGTAACTTTGGACGCGTGTAACAACTTAACGGCAAGTCGGAGACCCATGGTTCCTACCTTCAAAATACTTGTTTTAGTACCCCCAAGACACCCCTACATTTAAGACGTGTAATTTTTCCGCACCCTGTATTGGGTGTTTCTTACATAGGGGGATAAACTCCGCATACGTGTTCCTCACGAAAAACTATGACGAAAACATATTTGCACTTTTCACCTGAACGCAATATTAAGGGAGTAATGGGCCTCTGAACATCGAATTTTAAAACAGTATTTTTCCAAACTATCGGAAACTAATTGACATAAAACTACAATATTTTCAGTACTGCTTAACGGTATTGGGATCTGCAAACCAACAGCGAATGTTGGTTGATACCTTCCGCCCTTATGAAAATAGCAGGGGTGGCTACCCTCTAATTGCATATAACTTTTTACCGTCCGGATTTTCGAACATCTGAAGATGGTTTATTGAGTAATGTTACCTGTCTAACCAAAAAAGGTCCTCTTATTGCAATAGTCTAGGACTCGTAGTTTTCTTTCAAATCACAAATGAATCTACAGCGATAGAGTTCCCGAAACAATGGTATCGTGAGTTAGAAACATGTAGGTAACGTTGAATGTCCACCATCAACAATTCAAGGAACACAACAAAATAAACACATGAACGCACTATTGCCTATGTTGTATGCTGTGTATCTTAGGTGCAAAACACAGGACTTAGGAGCATTCTTAAATGACGATGTGCAATAAAAAGGTGGGTTTGGATGGAAACCCATCACATGAAAAGGGATAGATAGAAACTTCACTGAAACCTTTAAAACGCAAATATCCAAACGTTGTGTTTATTCCACAAAATGAATGTTACAGTGCAAGTGTACCAGAAAGCCATCTTGTTTTTTTTTGTACATGACACATTATTCGAGAAAGGAAAATTAATGTGTTTTTGTTCAAAAAGTTCTGATTCTGTTGATACCAGCAAGTATAATTTGCTAGTAAAGGGAATTAATTGTAGGGTTAAAACTTCAGGCATTAATTTTTGTTTGTCATGTTTGGCACAGTTCCCGATCCGCAATGAATAACCTAACAACAGCACTTCTTTGCTACACACACACACACATATATATATATGTATATATATATATATATATATATATATATATATATATATATATATATATATATATATATATATATTTATATTTATTTATACTGTGTTACATTTCAAATGAGTCAACAAAAACAATTAATTTGTTGTTTCATTTAACATTAAACAACACAACTTATGTTAAAATAAAAAATTAAGTCCGTGGAGATAGTGTAATTTTAATAAAACACAGTATTCTAATAATTAGTAGGGCTAATACATTGAGGCAATATGTGGCAAATATGTCACGTGACCGTAGGCAAAACAATTGTTGTATGTTATGCATAAACCAACAATGCGCAAATTCTAAGTTATCAGTAATATATGCTTAAAATGTTTCAGTTTTGAAATATTATTTAAAAAATTATTTGTTTGCTACAAAGGCTACATTTACAACATCAGGATATAAAATACATTATGTAAGACTACTTTAAAGGTATTAATTGGCACAAATTACATTTATGCATAACCACGGCCAGGTATTATATTCCTTCTACGTATAGAACATGGACACAGAAGGTTTCACTAGATCGGCATCTCTTACGTTAATTTCTTTGACCGAGTACAGCTTGCGACAACAGTACCTTGCAACCGGGATGGCACTAAAACAACAATGTCGCTGCAGAGTGGCATGGCATGAGAGACGGGAAACTTGAATTTACCTATCCGCAGAAGTCTGCGATTTTGCTGCTATCTTTTTGTGCGGTAATTCATAAATATTGCTCAAACTATCCTGCATTCTATCTAACAACTACTTCGACTAGCATTTATTTGGCAGGATATTAAAAAATTGGATAGATACTTGAATGCAACTGTTAAGAAAGTTATATAAAATCCTGGAAACACAATAATACGACACACATATTTTTGTAAGTTTTAGATGTGTATGGTTAAAAAGAATAACATAGGTACCTATAACTCTGACTATGGGTTACATATAAAAAAATTTTTTCTAGGGATACTTCGGTTACCTGTGTGTCAATTGTGGTTACTTGTTTTTTTCTGTAAGGCAGAACTCAATTTATTTACTGTTAGAAGTATGATAGTGTGTTTCATTATTAAAGAAAATCTGTAACTGTAAAGCAAAATTCTTACTTATGTATTGCCAGACCTATGTGAGCCAACAAAATTAATTGAATGTGTATTAGAATGCTATTCAAATGTAATAATGGGGCTGCAGCTCAAGGAAAAAAATATTTGCTCAGCAGAAAAAAAAAGTGTAGCTTAATAAGAAGTGCCAAAGTGCAAACAGTATACAATTGTTTTGATTCACATACAAAAAAGTCTGAATGACTTATATTTACTAGCAGAGCACGCTACTAAAAACATCATAGAAGTGTTTGTATGTATATTACTTTCAAAATTTCAAATATGTGTTATAATTCTCATCCATAATATTAATTTATACCAGAAAAAGTGTTGATAAACCAACCATACAGTGCAACTTACATTACTGGCTTAACCCCACAAGTATTATCGTACAGCTTCTTCCATCAACATATTTCATTACCACCAGTAGAATATTAATGTAGCTACAGTAATTACAACCAAGACCCATTATTTATAGTAGAGAAATACCGTATTCCATTCCTTGCATTCCTAAACCACACATGCAGTGGCAGCAAACGAAGATGTTTTGAAAATAATTAATAACATGAGAAAATCAATATTTTGAGGCAGTCAGATACGTACTTAAGATTGTACGAACCACTACTGCAGATTCTCTTATTCTTGTAGTAGAAACAAGCATGAATGTAGTAAATAATTAGTGATGTAGTAGTTCAAAAGCCCTAATTTTGTAAAACAAAGTAACAAACAGACGGTTCTACATTTTAGGATTTGGAAAAACTTTCAGAGTAAATGTTAACAAAAAAGTACACAATTTTTTCCCTTCATTTCGGAACAAATATAATAAAAGCCTACATGAACAACATTACATTACATTAGCACTGTTCAGTACACATTTTCATTACATTCAAGGGGATTATTAACAAGTTATTTATGTAATGTACATGGTAGTATGTAAAAACACATAATTTCCGATTATTTCTTGATGGTGAAGACATTAGTTCTCTCTATCTGAAAAAAATACAAGTAATGAAGTTGTCATCCATGATTAGAAATACATGTCAAATACACAGTTGGACAGTTCTTTCCTGCAACAGTGCACTATAAAAGGTTTTTCTGAACTGGGTTCTCATGATATATTTAATTTGAAATATTTTTCTTGAAATTAACGCACATCGAAATCATTTTGTATATTGTCGAATTTCATTTACAACTGCTAACTATGCAGAGTACCTAAAATAATTGTTTTTTGGTACATACTTTTCAATTAAAATAGGGATACTTAAAAATTTGCTAACATATGTATGCCTAGCAAGTTAATAACTATCCCACTTTTTGTTTGGCATACAGCACTGTTTGAGGCTACATAGATATTCTTGTGCCGTAATTTATCTAGCAGTGCGCCCGCGGCTTTGCTCGCGTGTGTTACGGCAGATAATATTTGCTTTAATTGAAAAACATCTTTGCACACTATACAGGTGAGTCATAAAGTGTTATAATGACAAATCTGCTAGTTGAGCTGACTCTGCACAGGATATGTAGCTGTAGCTGTACATTTGTTCCTGCCTCTAACAGCGACTTCGACTGGACCTTATTTATAGCACTGCAAAGTTGACGTTGAGGCGTAATTACAGACACCTTAATGTAAGAGGTTAATCGAATGAAAAACGTCTGACTTACCCTGTGCACAACCATTGGTGACTGTGCCCTTAATTACATATTTACCAATTATTCAGCTGAAGTTTATTGTAATTAGAAAGTTTTGGTGGGGAAAAGATTTGCAAAAATGTATTTGGTTTCCCCATCTTGAGATTAATGAGATTATAATTGTGAGCTGATGATGTCGAGGAACCTAATTGGAAAGTGAGCTGCATAATCCATTTTACCCCTTACGAACGACTATAAGTAAATTGCACTAATTCGATCTGCCTTGCAGTTTTTATATGTCAGAATTGAACGTTTTCACACAGCTATTACCGGAGGTCGAATCCATAACTTACAATAAAGTCATGTAATGTCCAAATAATTAATATAAACTTATTTAATTAAAATAATATAATATACATGTCCTGGGCGCGTAGAGATTATACAACACGACGTCTCGATAGGTTACTGTAAAGTGAACTCCGGTCTAATTTATTTCTCGCTTGTTGTACTTGATTTTCGGATTTTCTGCCTTGAATGTTTACAAACTTAGCTTTTTTCTTTTAAATTAAATTATCTTATAAAGAAAAAAATAAATTTTTTTAATACCTACGTATCACTCTGGCACGAACAACACTTCAATATCTCTTCTAGTTAGATAGATATCACGGGTTGATGGAAAACAATTGTTGTGCTTTTTCACCCTTTTGGGTGTCGAATCTCGAAATATTTTAGTTTCACACCTTAGACATTTGTATAAGTATCCAATTTAAGTGCAAATCACGTCAATAGCCCATTCAGTCAAATCAAAATCGATCATTCATTAAAAAAAAACTGAGTATTAAGAGTTCGAATTAAAAAAAAAAATCCTACAACTTTTTTGCAACAATTTCTGTAGTCATCAACCTGAAAGCAAAAATTAACTATATAACTCGATGGATTTGATAGATATTGAGAATTTGTCTAAAATACATTACATAGGTTTTCACCTCCTAAGAGACTGAATTAAAAAAAAAAAAAAAAAACATTTGAATCATATTTTAGACTACTTTACTGGTGTCTCTTGAACATGAAAAACACGACAATAGCCCGCTAGGTTCAAGATATATTGACGATTATTGAAAACACATTTCACCACTTTTCACCCCTTTTCACATCTTTACGTGGCGAATTTCGGAAATTTGTGAAATGACTTTTCAGGTATTTGAGCAAGCATCAATCTCAAACAAAATCACATCGTTATATAAAAATAAGTCGAGTCGATGTATATCGATTGTGAATCGAAAACACATTTTAACATTTTGTTATCCTCTTTGGGGCCGAATTCGAAAAATATATTTTAATCGTACTTGGGATATTTACAAACGCATCACTTTAAAGCAAAGAGCACTTCGATATTTCGATTGGTTTGATAGATATGGAGGAATAATCGAAAACACATTTGATGTATTTTCACCCCCTCAATTACAGAATTTTGAAACATCTTGGAGTCCTATCATAGACATTTGTATACGTAACCAACTGAAGTAAAAATCACGACGGTAGCCAATTGTGTTTCAAAGATATAGACGATTAATAAAAAACACATTTTGCCCCTTTTTACTGCTTGGGGGTCGAATTCTACAAAATCCTAAAACTATGTTTTGGATTTTTACATAAGCAACATTTTGGAATGAATATCAACTCTCTATCCCGAAGGATTCTATCGATATCGATAATTAATCGGAAATACATTTAAGGTCTTTTCACCCCCTTAACGCGGCCGCCTACCCGACGCTTCAAATGCGTTGCAGTATGTTAATAAACAGGTTTTTTCTACGAAAATATTCCACGTGTACTCATTGTGCCAACGTACGAAAAGAAAATAAACTTCAGGCAAGGTCGGAACCTCATTGTTAAGACGCCACGCTCATTAAAAACAATGTTTCTAAGCCCTCTAACATGGCTAAAAACGGCCCTTTCAGACTTCCGTACTTCAAAATGTACTAACCGGATGTATGTGAAATACAGCTTGCGACCTGCACTGAACTTAACTGCAAACTTTCCGCCAATAAAATTATATGGTCACCACTTAATGTCCCATAGTAACCAGTGGCGGATTTAAGGGGGGCGGAGGGGGCCACCGCCCCCCTAAAAACCTGATATGTTTTTTTTTGTGAAGAAATTTGTTAAAATGTATAAAGAAGAAACATTCCATTTGTACAAATAAATATTTGCAAATAATATTCAACCATGCCCACGGACTCACGAATGACTTAATATAGACATTCATATAATATGTACATTTTATGTGATCATAACTGCAAAATTCAATATTGTTAAGCAACTTCTTTCCTTCTTTCAAGCTCCGTTTTACGTAAGCGAGGGTCGTTCTTGCTCGAAAAGCGCTGTGTGCTGTGGGGATATATTTCCTGTTTTTTATTTTGTAACATCCCTTTCGGCACTTTCTCAGTAGGAGGGCGAGTGGTCAGGTCGAAGAGTGAGGGGAAGGGGGGGAGTGTCTTTACGCACTGTCAGTCACTAGAGTGTAGTGAATGAGTGATGGTTTCAACTATATTTGTTGTGAATTGTTTTACGTTATGTTTTAATGTTGAATACTAACTAGGAAGATAGAGAAAATACCTGTTTATATATTTTTAGTAAACTGCAGAAACGTGAAGCAACAGGAGACGGCGATGTTGATACTGTGACACAGGTTCGTTTTTATTAGGTGTTTTATACAGTGAAAGCAGTTTAAGGTCGTTCTAGCGTGAAAATTTCTAACATTAATTTGTTCGAAATAGCGTTAATTTATTAGTTAGTGTTATAGTATTATGTTACCAGTGACTATAATTTCAACCCAAGAACAATATTTTAGTGTGCACAGTTTTGCCATAACTACATGTAAAAATCAAAATTTCGACGTTACGGGAACATATCACAGCGAAACCTTAATGAATAATGGTAGTTAAATAATTAACACTGAACTTTAATTAATGTCGCGGGTTGTATGCTTACAGCTATAAAAATAAAAAACAACAAATTTTTGTATTTAAAAAGTTTAAAGTAAAGGATTTTTACTACACTTTCGAAAATGTATTAAAAATACATTATTTTTATTCTTGTGTCGATAAATTTGAGCGAATAGCCAATGGCTCGTGATATCTAATTTCAGAATCAACTGTTTACTTTCAACAAGTCTGTTGGTTTTCGGGGTATATGTTCCCGTGACATGAAGATTTTGAACGAGTGAAGATATTTTGAGCCTTTTTTAACAACTAGGTATTTTGTGCTCGTGATGGGTGACCTGATATGAGTATGCCGAAGCACCGGAATGAAGGGGCGGGTAACCGGAAGATCCCCGGGAAAAATCGTGAACCATCAGAACAAAATTTATTGCAAAATTTACCAGGTCGTGCCTATTTTTTGTGAGGTCTAGTAGGTTATGACTTACAATGTGGTTTTTAAGAATTGCATCACAGAATGTATTATATCTGTAGCACGTAATAAATACTCATAGTTTCTAGATTCAAAATGTTTTGTGCAACTTAGTTTGTCATTCATTAAAATTAGAGTAGGGAAGGGTGGGCAAAGTGGCCACCGTAAGGAGTTTTATTTATTTTCTCTAAGAGTATAATCGGTAATCTACTGTAAATGTCATATGTTTTACTACATACATTTGTGTTTCAACTGAAATTTTTATGTAGGCATTATTGTAATTAATTTTTACAAACAAAAAAAACCCAGCAGACACTACAAAGCGGCCACTTTGCTCTGCTAAGGTGGGCAAAGTGGCCATAGGTTGCCACTTCACTCAACACATAAAATTACTTTATAACTGAGGTTTCTTATGAAATGAAAATGTATTAAGTACAAACAGAGCGAAGTTCTAATATTATAAGATACAAAAATATGAGTATCAACAATATAATATTATTTATGTCTTTCATTTGTTGAAGGAAAAATAACCTAAAATAGCTTTTCCAAAATCTCTACCTCTAAATTTAATTTACAGATGTCGCAAGTATATTTGTCATCCTCTTCATCACATCCTGCACAAGCGTCGTGTACACAAAGCAGACATGCAGAACATCTTATACATCCTTTATTTTCTCTGGTCTTAGAAAAAGGTTCCCCACAATAAACGCAATCTACGTCACTAACATCACTGTCACTGGAGTCTTCAAGCACTGAAACACTCTTTTCCTGTAGGCCTACAAATTTCTGTTTTCCTTTTACTGCACCTTGTTTCTGTTTCTTCTTTTGATTTGTTTCCACTTTTCACCTTATCCTTGATGTTTTGTCGCTTTTCCTTCTCTTCTTTTTCTTCTTTTGCTGTTTGTAGATCTCGCTTGTAAGGGCTTTATGTTAAAACTGCTGCTGACCTCCTTTTGCGTTTACTTTGTCGTTTCACAATGTTTGCCTTAGGAATTGGGAGTATTTCTTTAGGACTCGCTGCAAATGAAGTGCTCGGTTGTGGGTTTCCAGGACTTGTAGGAAACGAAGTGCTGGGTTGTGGGTTTTCATGAGACGTGCTGTGTGGTGTAGTAGGCCTATGTGTAGTAGGCCTAGGAAGAGAAGACAACTCTTGGCTTTCAGCCTGTAGTTCTTGCTGTTCTTGGGCAGGTGGGCATGTACCAACAGGAACAACAGAGATTTCTGTAGTTTCAGCAGCCACAAAATCTGATTCTGTAAACACATCTGTGTTCAGTGGAACTATACCACATTTCTTAAACCCATTTATGGCAATAGCTGGCATAGCTGCTTTCAAAAAGGCTTCACCAAGAAGACGGGATACCTGATATTGAGTCACTACTCTTCCGGGATTATTAGGCAAGAATCTCTCAATGGATTGAACGTAATATGTGTTAAAAGGCCCCATGAAAGCAACATCTAAGGGTTGCAGCTTGTGGCTGCAATGTGGTGGCAGGCAAACCACTAGTGTGACTACTTCTGGCCTTTTCAATGAAGTCCAAGTTCTTGGTGTGGGTGGCATGTCCATCCGGTATGAGTAACACTGGGTCGTCTTCTGATGGCTTTGCATATTTCAAGAAGTGATTGAACCATTGCGTAAAAATGTCACTTTGCATCCAACCTGACGAGTGACAAGCAAAGCCTGTGCCAGGTGGTGCGCCATCCTGAAGTTCCTGTTTTATACGCTCTCTAGGGAAGATCACAAAAGGAGGAATATAGGATCCTCCAGCAGACATGCAAACCACGAAGGTTGAGAGAACCCCTCTTTCAGCAGACGAAAGGCTGCCAACTTGGCGTCTTCCCTTAAAAGCAAATACCTTTGAGGATTTTGACTGCACAGTTAACAGGCCGGTTTCGTCAACATTGTAAACCCTATGAGGGGGATACAAGTGACTTTTCTGGACATCCTCTAAAATGTCAACAAATCTTGTGACATTTGTGATATTAAAAGCTTGAGCTCTTGCTGCTGATGTGAGGTCAGGTTTTCGTAATGCAATTTCTGGATGTCGTTTTTCGAAATCCGGTCACCCAATATTTCCCTGCCATCTTGTTTTCATGATTAAATGTGTTAGGGGTACCATTTCTTTCAGCTAGTTCGTAGGCAAGTTTACGAAAGTCTGCAACAGTAATGCCAAAGAAAAATTACCTCCAAATGTAGAAGATGATTGACAAGCTCCTGCTCTTGCTCTTCAGAAAATACCGCGCGGTAATGTCCCATAACTTTTGTTGTACCAGTAGCATCAGTGTTCTTGTTCAGAACTCGACGTTTCAGTGTGTTCCTTGGTACATTGTATGTTGTAGCTGCAGTCTGCCATGGCATACAATTTTTCACTGCATCTATTGCTCCTTGCATTGCAACAGTGTCCCAGGACTGTTGCTGGCTCTTCCGTTTGTATTTCGACACCATGTTTCAGCCTAAAACAAAGACAGTGTCGTAGGAATGTTAACACTAGTGTGCAACCTATTTTAACATTGTGAATATCTCTATATATAAAAATGAATGCTGACCGATTGACTGACTGACATATCAAACTGCAGCCCAAACCACTGGACCTAGAATCGTGAAATTTTTCGTGGGAGTTCCCCTCAGGTCGTAGGCGAGCACTAAGAAGGGATTTTTCGAAATTCGACATCTAAGGGGGTGAAAAGGGGTGAAATGTGTTTCCGAAGAAACGTCGACAGAGCTCGAACCCGACGGCCAATCATGGTGATTTTTACTTTAATAGGACACTCGTAAAAATGCATATTAGCCAATTTAAGGATTTTCCGCAGTTCAACTTTTAAGGGGCTGAAAAGACAAATGTGTTTCCAATCAACTATCGATATCTATCGAACCCTTCGGGATAGAGAGTTGATATTTACTTCAAAATATTGCTTACGTAAATACCCAAAAAGTAGCTTTAGGTTTTTTTGAAATTCGTCCCCCAGGCAGTAAAAAGGGGCAAAATGTGTTTTTAATGAATCGTCTTTATCTTTGAAACACAATTTGCTATTGTCGTGATTTTAACTTTAATTACTTACTTTTACAAATGTCTATGGCACGAATCAAAATCTTTTGAAATTCTTTATTTAAAGGGGTGAAAATACGTGAAATGTGTTTTCGATTATCCTTCCATATCTATCGAATCAATCGAGATATCGAAGTGCTCTTTGCTTTAAATTGGTGCTTTTGTAAATATCCCAAGTACCATTTAAAATATATTTTCCGAATTCGGCCCTAAACTGGTTAAAAATGGGGTAATATGAGTTTTCGAATTACATTCGATATATATCGATCCCATAGTTTTTTATATAGCGACGTGATTTTTGTTTAGGATTGATGCTTACTCAAATACCTAAAAAGTAATTTCAGGAATTTTCGGAATCCGCCACCTAAGGACGTGAAAAGGGGTGAAAAGTGGTGAAAAGAGTTTTCAATTAATCGTCGATATATCTTGAACCCAGCGGGCTAATGTTGTGTTTTTTACATCCACGAGATACCAATGAAGTATTCTAAAACGTGATTCAAGGGTTTTTCGAAATTTACTCTCTTAAGTGGTGAAAAGACCTTGAAAGTGTTTTAGATAAATCCTCGATATCTATCGAACCCGTCGAGATATACAATTAATTTTTGCTTCAGGATGATGATTACAGAAATTATTGCAAAACGGTTTTCAGATTTTTCGAAATTCGATTTCTCAATACTGTGCAGGGGTGATATGTGTTTTATTTAGTGAATGATCGATTTTGATTCGACTGAACGGGCTAGCGATGTGATTTACACTTCAGTTGGCTACTTATACAAATGTCTAAGATGTAAATTTAAAATATTTCGAAATTCGACACCCAAAAGGGTGAAAAAACACAAAATTTGTTTTCCATCAACCCACGATATCTATCTAACCAGTAGCGATATTGAGGTGTTGTTCACGTCAGAGTGATGCTTGCATAAATATATTTAAAAAATATGTATGTAATTTTTTTTCTTTATAAGAAACGTGATTATTAAGAACAAAACTTAGTTGGTCAATAATCAAGGCAGACGATCCGAAAAGCAGGAACGAGCAGCGAGAAACAACTTATCATGAGTTTCACTACAGTAATCTATCGAGACGTGGTGTTGTACAATCTCTATGAGTCCAGGACACAGATTTTTTTTTTCAATAAATGTTATTTTCATGAATTATTTCGACGTTACGTGACGCAGTTGTTTGTTACTCAGGTCTAAATTCCGGGAGGTTCTGGGCTCGAATTCCGTTAAAAGCTGCGTGCGAACGTTCAATTGTGACACACAAAAACTACAAGGTAGATCGAATTAGTGCAATTTACATGTAGTCGTTTAGAAGGGGTAAAATTGCAGTTCGCTTTCCACTTAGGTTCCTCTACAATATCAGCTGACATATCGTCGATATACTGCCAAAAGTGATTAAGGCACAAATGCTATTTCGTTTAAAAACAGTATTAAATTGTAGATATTAACAAAAATGTGGTATGTTACTATACTGTGAAACAACAGTACGAAACGACGAATATACTTTAAACTTGGGCAATTGTTCCTAGCATTTTTATCATTTTATCTCATTTTAACTTTATCACTTTTGGCAGTAAACCGACGATATATCATCTCCCTAAGCTCAGGTTTGGGGCACCTAATACGTTTCCGCGAAACCTTTACCCTCTGAAACTTTGTAACGTCAATAAAGTTAAAGTGAATATTTTGAAAATATATAATTGGGGGCACCGTCACCAATGGTTGTGCACAGGGTAAACAGATGTTTCTCATTTGATTAACCTCTTACCTTAGGTGTATGTAACTACCCCACAACGTCATATAGGCAGGGCTATAAATAAGGCCCAGGCGAAGTCGCTGTTAGTGGCAGGGACAAACTTAAGACTGCTTTTCGCGTGGACAGTTATAGCTACTTATCTTGCTGCAGAATTAGTTCAACTAGCCTCTTGGACATTCTAACACTTGATGACTGAAGTACCAATCTTGTGTACAAAGAGGTTTTTCAATTAAAGTAAATATTATCAGTTACGAATAATACTCGCGAGCAAAGCCGCGGGGGACTGCTAGTATCTGTATATAGCTGGAACCTTCAGCCTGCTTAAAATGTAAGCCACAATAAGAGTGTATTAACAAACGTGTGTAAATTAAATTAATTAATTCGATTGTTTTATGTCTCCCAGATTTATGCCTTTCGCCTTAATAGGAGACGGCTTATAAACTAATTTGCATACAGATAAATGAGCACAAACATCCATGCCCGAGCCGAGTTTTGAACCGGGGACCCATCACACCGCAGACCAGCACGTTGCCGACTGAGCTACGGAGGCCAACTGTGTATGTCAAATGAGTCTGAAAGTCGTAAATAAGATGGCTTGAAGTAAAATGGTTATAAATAAAATTAACTGTGGTTAAGACATATTAATGTAGCCATAACAACACTGTTAAAATAAATAATTAAAATCCGCGGTGCTTTGCTATGTGGGTAAAGTGGCCATGTCGGGCAAAGTGGCCATCACTATGGCCACTTTGCCTTCTCTGACACCATTAAACCAATGTGGCTGTACATGATAAACCAGTTAACCTTCGTTTCATCATGACACATGTATTTTTAGCTTAAATGTTATTCTTTTAATATGTGATTATTAAATGTATGTGGCACCAGTTGTTAAAATGTTATAAAAGTTAATATCACACACTTACCTTACATCAGCAAGGTTAAAAACAACACAATCGTTAATAAAAGCGCGCACATTTACAACAGCGGGTCGATACGTTTTCACCCTACTAATGGCGCCCTTGCAACATAGTTGCAGCATCTGCCATTCGATGGCAGCACCATACAGTGCTTGAAACAGCCAGTGTCCACTTTACCCGCCCTGGCCACTTTGCCCACCCTTCCCCTACGTTTTTCAAGAGCTAACACAACAAAAAATTATTCGTCTATGCAGAATCTTAAAATTGTACTATATTTGCTGCAACCTAAAGTTCTGTGGTGTAACGTGTGTGTAGTAACAAGAAGTCGGCTAGTTCAGTTTAAACCAATAGCAAGCTCTAACTGTCCTCCCGTAGCATGATTATCATCATACACGGTTTGTCGGTTTTGCACTTGATGATTATACGCCTGCTAGTTTCAGCAATACGTAGCTAAAATACGTTGAAGGTTACCATGGCGTCGTCAGCGGTCTGCCGCCCTTACTTGTGACGCTTTGCAATACTTCTAAATAACCTGTTCGAATCCGCAACTCATAGGCGTCCCGACGCATAAATTGAAAACGCCCGGCGGTATCACCCGGCCCATCGATCTCTTGAATCAACACCGTCTGTCTAAAGGTGTTCGGCTCCTGAATTGACGCCCAGTGGCGGCAACCCGGCCCTCCGTTATCTGCGTCTCAACGATGTCTTCCGCGGCTCGAAAACTTCTATCCTAAAATCTGTAAACAACCTAGCCATGCTCTTGTTTGGCGCTAACATCCCTTTCGCTTACCTTGCAGGCGTTGGTTCAGCTGGATCAATCAGGAGTCAGCTCCGAAAGATGGCCCCGCCCCTTAAGGACACCTTTAATTTCCTGCCACTGCCGCATTCATTATATAATTTCATTCATCTGCACTTTGAGAAATACCTTACATGTATTTTATTTAATTCCTAAAATTTAAAATGTAATTATTGTAACTATTTAACATTTGTATCTTAAACACAATAGGCTGGCTTTCCTCCCCTATCGCCCGGCAACTAGGGGGGTTAAATGAGCGTTAGTGGGGGCGAGAAGACCCAGACTGTTGCACCTGCTGTTTCAACAAAGACAGATTATATACATTTCTGTTTTTGCTAAATACAGTTCTGTACATAAAGAATATCGGCATCCTGACACGATGACGAGAAGAATGAATCGTCGCATGACACATTTACTATTATGTCTGTAATTTATGATAATTGCTTATAATTGATGGTTATTACTGTTATTAATTAGGGTGGTGACCACATGGCACGTAAGAATTTTTTTATATCGGCACAAAGATTTTCTTTTTATAAGCATAACTTGTCGTAAAAAATATAACCATAATTTGAAAGCACTACATTCAAATTTTTGGGCTGAAAACTCCTGAAATAGCACCATTTTGCACCTAAAAATCCAAATAAATTAAATTATGCACCTTTTATGCTTGTGACATAGCCCCAAAAGAAGGAATAGGGCCACCCCTTCCCATCCAACCATTTGGCAACCGCGTGTTCATGACATTGCGCAGGCAAGGCTCCAATGCCGTGGTGCGCCATCTTGCTGGAATATCACGTTACTTCCAGTTTGTCGTTCAATATCCTCAATCTGAGGGAATACATATAGCTGTAGCATGTCTAAATAAATGTTTTTTTCGGCGAACACAAAAGGCCATACAACTTGATCGTGTATCAAACCACACCACACATCAACTTTAGGAGAGTCACGAACGTACTCGTTGACTGCATTCGGTTGTTGTAATCTCCAAATCCTGCAGTTGTG
The DNA here is from genome assembly GCA_003012365.1 of Medauroidea extradentata. Lineage (NCBI taxonomy): Eukaryota > Metazoa > Arthropoda > Insecta > Phasmatodea > Phasmatidae > Medauroidea > Medauroidea extradentata. The sequence continues at coordinate 27,657 of PNEQ01064630.1, read as the reverse complement.
ACGATAAACACAACCATTAACGTGAAAAGTTGTTTCATCACTGTAAAGCACCCGATTAGAAAAAGTGCCTTCAGTGTCCATTTCATTTAGCATGAAGGCAGCGAATGCGAAACGTTTGGGCCGATCTTCTGGCTTAATTTCATGTCTCATTTGAATTTTGTAGGCATGTAATTTCAAACGTTTGCACGGTAGTCTTTGGAATGCCAAGCTCCAAACTGCGGCGGGAAACTGACTTGTTAGGGCTGCGTACACACACGATAACATAAGCTGTTCAACCTTATCATCAAAAGTTCGTGGGCGTCCTGGTGACGTTTTCTTGTCAACGTTACCTGTTTCATGGAAATTTTTTACCCAACGAGAAATAGCTGCACGATCTGGTACACTGAGAAAAAGAAATGGTACTATAAAATATAATTGGTTTCCCTCAAACAAATGGTACGTTCATATATGGCAGAACAAATATACATTTGGTAGAACTAAATTTTGTTTGGTGAAATATGTGCTTACCAAGCTGCATTTGTTTGAGTGAAACAATAAGAATGTTTTAGGTAACAATCCTGCCATTGTCCGGTTGTTTAAAATAGAGAATAAATTAATTATTCGCCGATTTTCCTATTTCGGAGATACTATTCACGTTTCTAATCATGTACTGCATGTTTTTATACAAAGTTAAATTTCCTAGCAGAGGTGGGATTTGAACCCGAAAACCTGAAATTAGAAGTCTATTACCTTAACCACTAGACCAGCAGAACTGTTGAACAACGGTTGGGTTATGGAGATATATCAGGGAAAGTTAACAAAATTGGGCTGTGTTTATTAAACCGATAGAAAATTAATGGGTTGCGTTTGTTACATTGTTTATTATTAATAACCACATTTTAACGAAATTATATATTGAATGAAACAAAACATAACTAACCAAATCGAATAAGTTGCCAGCGTGTCCGACATCTTGATCACGTTATACAAACAACTGTATGTTTAACACAACAATGATATTACATCTTTCACGCAAACAAATGTTAAGTACGTATACGGCGAAACAAGTATATATTTGGTAGAACCGAATGACATGTTTGATCACAAATGTTTGCGCTAACCAAACTACATTTGTTTGAGAGAAACAACAACGAATGTTTCAAGTGAAAATTCAGTTTATTGCCACAAATATAGACTG
>PNEQ01064630.1:0-26380 GCA_003012365.1 Medauroidea extradentata | reverse complement strand
GTAAACAAGGCGTTTTTAAGTGAAACATCGCATGTTTCAGTAAAACACATATTCCTCAAACAAATATATTTTTCTCTCAGTGTACATGTTGTCCCGATTACTCCCGCCTGAATTTTCGTTGCACGGTCACTGGAGACTTGAACTCTGCAAACCATAGCACGCACTGTGCTTTCTGCTGCACGGTCGCCATCACACTGATACGTTGGGACAGATGCCGGGTGACGCGTTCGGGTGTTCGTTACTCCCAAGGTCACTGTGGGACTGTCGTACACCACTTAAAATAACTTTCATTATTCCCCGACAGTTTAGTGGTAGAATCGTTTGAATACGGTAACCAGTCTCAAAACTATAGTACTTTGAAATTGTATCATTCTTTTTCGATGATCCTGTATATCTCGTTGGTCGTCAGCAATATTATTCACATAAAAACAATTTTAACCTTTTTTACGGCATCAATTTTTATTTATACTGTATTTACATTCACTAAGTGGCCCCTACAGAGTTAAGGGCCCGAATTTCGCCACCTATACTATGGGCTACTTAAAGGATTTTAAGGGTCCCTTAACATTGGTGAAAAAGGTATTGGTGTTAACGCAGATCCGGACTATCCAGAAACCGAACAGCCAATCAGTAGGCTTCATTTTTTCTGGACGAGCTGTACAGAAAAAGTTGAGCTCGTCCCGACTTTCCTGTATGCGGATCATGCAGATATTGCCCAGAATTCAACTTGTTGATGGTACAGTGTGTAATGGCGACTATTTAATGACTCGTGTAAAATTCATTTCTGTAGCTGGTTATAAGTTCGTTTAGTTATTACGACGTGTAACATGTCAGCAAGAAACTACAGGAAACAAACAATATATTCGGGCATCGTTCACGCAATTATAAGTTCGATTAAATACATTCCGCGTTTGTGCGCAACACTCGCAGTTTTAATTTGTAAATATGCTTTCGAATATTAATCAGTACACTCATGTAATGTTCATGAGCATTGTGTATGATTTCATATCGTCTCCTTAATAGATTGCTGCATATTTTGATGGTGTCGTAGGTGTGTAAAGTATCTACTCTAGTTATTAAAGCAATGTTCAGAATGTAGCGAATCAGTCTGTTTACTGTTGTACAATTCGCGCAAAATAAATGTTAACCTACTTTTCCTGTGGAAAAAATATTAAACTGTAAGGCCTAATATCACAAATTGTCTTTTTGTATACTGGTTATTTCAATATTACTGCCAACTCAATGCTTCTTAGTTAAGTACGACTGACAACATAAAGCAATAACATATACATGCATAATTTAGCAAATATGAAACCGGGAAAAGAAATTGTAAAAGATAACTAATAAAAATTAAATTTACTTACTACCCACCCCATGTCCTTCTTAAAATTTCTGTCCCATAAATAAATAGATGCAAACGGGATGTGGCAAAATTACTCCTACCTGCCCTTATAAAATACTATTTCTTAAAATTCCATTCCCTTTCAGTCATCAGTTCACACTACAAAACATTCCACTCCCACAACAAAAACGAATATCTTCCGATGTACACAAAAATAGCTTATGAATGTAATAAACTACAGTATACTGTACTCTTACAAGTATACCCTTCCATGTTCTCCTCCACACCTTTTCAATCTTCTCACCATTGTTTCCCTTCTACCTGTACCCTCTCTTGGTCAGGTAACAATTAGCCCTGTCCATCCCTCTCCATTAATAATAATAATAATACTAATTGTAATAAATTTTACACTTTCAATTGGGCCAATGCCCGGTGGCGATCAGACTCCTCCCCATCCTCAGCACCAATCCTCTAGTACCCTCCTAAACCTTCCAACCTCCCTCACAGTCACAAACACTTTCTGCAGTGCATTCCACTCCCTCACCATCCTCACCAGCATTGACTGGCATCCCGTCTCCATCCTCCTTCAAACCCTCTGAATTTTTAATTTTTTTATATGTTTCTTAATTTGCAGGCCAAACTGCCCCATCCCCCCTCCTCGTTCATCACCCTAGGCCTAAAGTTTCTTTTCACCTCACCAGACTGACCCTGCCTCTTCCATTTACTCATCACCTACCTCACTGCCCTTCTCTAGCTCCTGTACCTCCTTGCACAAATCCTACTCCTATTCCAGTATTGGATGAACCATCGTGCAATATGTCTTTCCCATCACCTTATCACTAACCCCCCTTAACACCCACACAAGCACTCCTAAAGCCATTCTTAACCACTCTGTCCATCTTAGTACAAACTGTACCACAACCATAGACACTTAAATATTCTGTGGCTACCTCTCCCGATCCCATATGTATACCTCTCTACTCACCACTCTTTTCCTAGTAAACCTCGCCAACTTGGTTTTACACACATTAACCTTCATTCTTTTCTCCTCCAAGACCACAACCTGTTCACATCCTCCTGCAAGTTGTTTCCACCGCCTGCCTCTGTATATAGTACACAGTCATCTGCAAACAGTCTTTATTTTATCAACAATCCTGGTAGATAGCAGAGGGTCCCCTGAGAAAGTCTTCAATCCAGTCAACCTCCCACTTATCCAGCAGTAATGACACTTCTCTCAACAAGATTCCACGGGGAACTTTGTCAAAGGCCTTCTCGAAGTCTGTGAAGCAGACATACACCTGCTTCTCATAAACTGCGTGAACCAGATCCTCTAAAAAAACCTGCTAACTGTTTACATCCTCAACTGTTTTTAATTATTAGTATGTCCGTAAATGCGCTCCTTTCCAATTCCTTCATCATTACAGATAGTGTATAGTTACCTTCCTCCTCTCTACCCTGCCCCTGCGCACTCTACCACATACCATTCAACATTTTGCTGAGCTTCTTTGCACCTACACTTCCACGTACAAATCACACTCTGCTGCCACATGTTCCAGCATTGGCTGTACCATAATGCAGTACCATAAAACTGGGTAAATAGGAACAAAATTAAAAACAAGTTCCCAGCTGACTCTTTTTTCTCGAATACAATTTTGCTACATTTAAGTTCTCTTCATGAATGGTTTTAACTTGCCTATTTAAAAAAACTACATATTTATAAAACAGAGTTTATTCTTAACATTTTACTCTATAGTTGATTCTATTCACCCTTTTTAAGGTAACAATTTATCCTTTACCTCACAGTTCACTCCTTTTAGTACACTTTCCAGCATTCCCAGAGCCCTCCTTGTTTCCTTCTTGGCTTCTCCTTCTGCCTGCCTTGTTTACCTGTGGCCACTTTGCAGCACAATTGTAGGTACTTACATTGTGTGTTCACTGTTACCAATTCAACCAGCCAAATTCAATATTTCAACTACTTCCAATGAATATACTGTTTGCCCTACTTAATTTTCCTCTGCACACACTATAAATCTCTACAAAGATGCAAAAATATAAGTTATTATGTAACTTTCAACTAAGTGTATAGAAGGTATAAAGTTGAAACTCTTAAATCTACAACAAATTGTAATCATATAAAAAATGTAGCCAGACATTGACCTCAAGTTTTCAATTTTTCATTTGCAGCAGTAATATATTTACCTACCTGTTATTTTGTGACTGTCACAAAAGGAAAAAATTACCATACCTACACTCACCAGATAGACAGTAGTACTCACAAGATGTGTGCAGTAATACTAGGTACTGTATGTGTTCCAGTGAGCGTCAACTAGGAAACATTACAGTGGACCACTGAATGCATCAATGAAATAAATTATTTCAACAGTACTTTATGTTTTAAAAATTTGTAGGTGTTAACTTACGTGTTAGGATTGTTGAAATGGATAGGTTTGAAAATGAGTTAAATTTATTTTAATAAACATGCGCACATATCCCATAAACAGTTTACATTGTAATTCAAATTGAATTATAACAGATCCGGTTACACAACACAGTACCACAAGCATCACATGTGAGCAAGAATACATATGCCTCATACATCTTGTTCTGACAGTTGACTGCTGCATTACGCACTTGGCAATGATGCTTGTTACAAAGCTGAATGTGCACATTTAAATTATTTTTATACTACTTTCATTAGAACACTACCATTATTTACTCTTGCACACCTATACAAATGTGTGCCAGTTACACATTTCCTAAGGATACAGTAAACATCCCAAGTTCAGACACACAAATCTTAATTACAATTTTATAGCATTCTTTACTATTCATTTATCGTACCTGTGACGAGGCAGTTTTCAGTAATGATCACATAATAAACTTTACTCAAACCCAGTTTTTTTTTACTAAAACTCTTGAAAATATAAATTGGCAGTGTAATGGGCGGAGCAGTGTAAGATTTCAAAACCTTATAGTGTTAGAAGAATTCACATTTCTGACCTTTTGGGTTGGTGGAAACCAGATGAAAAAGATTGCCTGTAAGAACAGCACACACTACCTATACAGTATTAGGTTGCCTATTTACTGTGTATTATTGAAGAAGACACACACATACACACACATACACATCAACAACAGTAACTTACTGACATTTTTCCTTAACACAAAATGAAAAACAATGTTGGAGCTACACCTCTTGCCTTGAAAACAGTGGTTCTGTGTCTCTCGGCTCCACAACATAGGCCTACCTGGATGAACAATAATTACTTTACTTGAAAGTTACGTTGTTTTCGGCTTTAAAAAAATAACACTTTAATTTCACAGTTGAGAGTGATAAATTTTAGAGCATTTATTGAAAAATAATTGTAAAAGTACAGTTCAGGCATATTAAATTCAGTAGTCCATATCAGAATATACAAAAACTTGCTGAAAATATTTGACCAAGTAATGAGCAGTTCTTAATATTTTGTGTTTATTTTACCACAAGGTGGCATATATGTTCAAATATAGCTATAAAACCAGATACACAATATATTTTTAGATTTGTGAAATTTATTTATCCAGTAATGAAAACTGCTAGGTAAAGAAGTCAAAATCGAGTACCTTATATAACTTATATATATATTTTTTTTTTTTCAAGAATTACCTTATAAGTTTTTATTACTGTAACAAGTTGGGGAAAACCACCCATGCAAAATAAAAAATAAAAGAATAATATATTGGAACATAAAGTAAGCTAAACTAAGTACTGAGGCCTACTTATGTGCTGCACTTCGATGATAACTTATAATGCAGTCGTAGAAAACACAGTCATCTTCACCATATTCCACTCACTTAACTAATGTTGTACAACTTCACATAATAAGTCTGAGCACTTTGCACACAACCTTGTCTACCACATACTCTCACAATTCTACAACTGGTGACATTCCATCTTCAGGAAGCTGCAATTCAGAACTAGCTGTTTTTTTAATTTTATTTATTTGTTTGCCTCCATATTCTCCAGTACATACTGGAAGGGAGTTGTCAGTTACAGAAACACAGAACATTCACAAACACTTGATACTGCTGTAGTGGGGGCCTTGTTGAAATAATTTTGTTTTATGGGAGACTAAATGCGAGTCATATTGTTTTCTGGTTTGGTAGCTGTGTATATTACTGTTAGATGGTAACTTAGAATTTCTCAATGTGTAGAGTATTGTATGAAATGTGTACAGGCATGGTAGGGTCATAATGTTTAGTTCTTTAAACAATAGTTTGCAGTAAATCCAATGGATTTTACTTTTTTTTTTTTTTAGTTTAGACACTGTCTTCCATTTGGTATACTTTCCCCAGAAAATAATTCCGTATGAGAAGTATAGTGCCATAACTACCTCCAGAGAGCAGATTTTTTAATGGTGTGTAGTACATAGCACATAGAGCACAATTTTTATATATCATATTATTTGCACATGCCAATTTATCTGTAGACCTAACCTAAAAACTTTACATGTTGTGTTATGTTTAGTTGTCTAACTACTTTTAATATAGAATTTACATTATTTAGTTGTTCAGTTTTGTTTACAACTGTTGTTATATATTTGTGTCATCGGCAAACATAATTACTTCTCCTTTTTGGACGGATAGTGGCAGATCATTTATAAAAATTATGAATAAAATTGGTCCTAGGATAGAGCCCTGTGGTACCCCAATGGAGACAGGCATTGGACTTGATATGGCATTTGTGTATGTACCTTTATCATCACAGTGATGTATTGATGTTACTTGTTTGCGGTCTTCCAAGTATGATTTAAATAGCTTTTGTGGTATACCCCTTGTGCCATAAGCCTCAAGTTTTATAAGCAGTAAGCTGTGGTTCACACAGTCGAAGGCCTTGGAAAGATCTGCGAATATGCCCATAACATGTTCTTTTTTATCAATGGAATTTACAATATTGTCTAGAAATTTGTAAACAGCTTGTTCTATGGATTTTCCTTTTTGAAACCCAAATTGACTCTGTGATATTATTTTATTCTTGCCTAGATATGTAATGAGTTGGCTGGAAATAATGCTTTCTAGTATTTTTGAAAATGATGATAGGAATGCTATTGGTCTGTAACTGTTCATGTCAGTGTTACACCTTTTTTGTGTACTGGTATAATTTTGGCCCATTTAAGTCTATCCGGGAAGACACCTTCAGCTAAACACAGATTGAATAAGTACATTAGAGGGTATTTGATAATATGATAACAGTGTTTTAGTATTGATGTTGGGATTTCATCTAAACCATGAGAGTTTTTTTTTTTTTTTTTTTTAATTTTGCAGTGGTGTTTGAAATATTATTTTATGTTATAGGTGTAAAAAATAGTGCATTTTTGTGCCTTTTAACTACATTACTTTCTTTGCACAGGTTTGGTGCATTGTTAAGTGAATTCATTTCTTCTATTAATTTATTTGGTATGGTGGTAAAACATTTGTTGATTTCATTGGCTATTGTATCAGCATTATACATTGATAAGCTATCTAAGTTTAGTGTTAGATTTTCATTTTTAAAGCTTTGTTTAGTTTCATTGTGTATAAGTTTCCACATTTGTTTATTTCTGTTTGAGGAATATATTAACTTTTTACTGTTATGCTGTTTTTTTTTTTGCTTCCAAAACAAGTTTATGGTATAATTTTTTTTCATATTTTTTGGTAAATAGTTTTGATGGTCCACTGTTAGTAGTTATTTTTTCTATGTGTAGGGCCTTAGTCTACTGTATGAAGTATATAATCCTTTAGTCATCCATTTATTAGACTGTTTTGTTTTTTCCCTTACCAGTTTCTTGGGGAATGCACGATAAAAGAGCATAGAAAAGAGGTTTGAAAATTCATTCCAAGCTATGTTTGGGTCAGGCTTTGTGTAGACCTCGAGCCATGTCTCACATTTTAGTAGATGGTTAAAATGAGTTACGTTTTCTTTATTAAATATTCTTTTTTTATTATTTTGACCTACTAAAGTGTGTCCACAGACCCCTTTATTTAGTTTTTCCACCTTTATAATTTGGGGATCGTGATCGGAAATTGTAGTTACACAATTGAAGGTGTAGTATAATTTAGAATCACTATTTGTTATTATATTATCAAGTATTTTTTAGTGTTATGAGTTGATCTTGTTGGGTCCATAATGTTATATTGTAAATTAAATTTGCACAGGGTAATTTTGAATCTTCTGGTTATGGTATTGTTTTCTTTTAAATATATGTTGAAGTCTCCACACATAATCAGATTTTTTTAAAATTTACTTGCCTTGACTAGTGTTAAGTGTGATGCAGTAAAAAAAACTATAAGCAACGAGTGAATTTGCAACTTTATATTTTCGGCACTTAAGACAACAGTACATTTCATTTTAACAGCCGATGGTCAACTGACCTTAATTGTTTCAAACACTCTTCATTTTTGAAACCCTAGTACCAACTTCCAACACACTAAACAATACATACAAAATATATGCCATTGCCAACTCAACACATCCCCTCAATGGCATGGTTGGGTACTTGCAAATCTATTCTATACTAAACCTAATGCAGAACGAAATTTTTAACTTTATTTTGCTTAAAGCCTTGGTTAGTATATCAGCAATCTGATCTTTTGTACTCACATACTCTATGCGAACAACATTATCAAACACCTTATCTCTAACAAAAAGAACTTTGATATCAACATGTTTTAATTTATGGTGAAATTGTGGGTTTTTGCTTAAACTTATGACAGGTTGGTTATCCTCATATAACAACACTGTAGTTTCCTTACCAACCATTGATCTGAACACATTTCGAAACCAACATGCTTCACTTGTAGCCATACTTAATGCTACAAATTCAGATTCGGTTGATGACAAAGCAACAGTATGTTGTTTACGGGATACCCAAGAAACTGGGCAACCAAAAACTTTCAATAGAAATCCACTTGTTGACTTACGGTCTACTCTGTCACCTGCCCAATCTGAATCCACATATCATACTATGTCCTCATCAACAGGACTCCACTGCAAAAACATAAATACAATTCCAATGTACCTTTTATATAGCGCAATACACGTTTTAGGGCACACCACAAGTCATCGCTAGTGCATGACTGATATCTACTTAGGATACTAAGTGCTAAACAAAGATCAGGTCTGGTACACAACATGACATACATTAAAGACCCTATTAACATTCTACACCAACCTTCTATTTCTTCATTTACAGAGCAATCTCTTTTTAACACACTGTGATCAAAATTTTTCTCCATTGGTGTAGCTACAACATTACATTCCTGCATACCATACTTATCCAGCAAACATTCTAGATAACCTTTCTGGTTTATTACTATTTCCTTCCTTTTTTAAATCTTGTGTGATAGACATACCTAGGAAATGTTTAACATAACCTAAATCTTTCATTTTAAAATTGCTTTTCAACGCTAATTTAACTCTTTCAATACTGCCTGCTTCAGTAGAAGCTAGAAGCAAATCATCAATATACAGTAACACATGCATTTGACAACTGTTTACATCCTGTATGTGTAAGTAATATTCATGCTCACATCTCATAAATCCCATATTTAACATGACTGAGTGAAACTTTTTGTTCCAGTTTTTAGGAGAATATTTAAACCCGTACAACGATTTCTTAAGTTTCAAAACAGTGTCTCTGTCTGAGATATAAATACTGTCACAACCTGATGGTAATGAAATAAAAACATCACCATCAATTTCCCCATTCAAAAAAGCACTACAGACATCCAATTGATGAATAACTAAATTATTTACCGTGCAAAAAGCAAAAAACATTCTGACAGAGGGTAACCTTGCAACAGGACTATAAGCATTGTTTGATCCTAAATTTTGTTGAAATCCTTTAGCCACTAACCTAGCTTCATATAATACCACCTTACCATTTTCATCTTTCTTATGCCTAAACACCCATTTACAGTTAATCAGATTACAATGTAGAGGCTTTTTGACAAACACCCAATTGTCATTGTCAATCAGTGCATTTTTTTTCTGACTCCATTGCCTCCTTCCACTTTCCACTTTCTGTGCTCGACACTGCTGCTTCGTAAGTATCTGGGACATCATCTTCATATACCAAGAGTCCCAAATGGTAATCGTCGTATCGTATTGGCTTTTTCAGTGTATCCCTGGGTCTTAAACTGCTTGCTGTAGATTCTGCTTCCTCCCTAACAGCGTTTTTAAGCACCTGATCTCCTACACCACATCTTGTAGATTTTTCCTCCTCACTGATAGTAGTTGCAGGCACCTTCTCGCTTTGGATAGCATCTTCTTCTCCGACAGACAGTAACGACGCTAATGCTGGCTCTTGATCTTAGTCCTCATTTTCACTCACATAAATTTCATTGGCAACTTCCTTTTTCGTGAAACTTGGCTCTGTATTTTCTTTGCTTGAAGGTAAGAAGATTATATCCCGATGTAGCGCAACTTTATTAGTGTTTGCAAAAATTACTCTGCATCCTTTGGTCTTGTCTCCATAACCAATGAACATTCCTATGGAATTTTTTGTATCCCATTTTTTTCTTTTCTCCTTCGGAACATGCACCGACACTCTCATTCCAAACTCCTTAAATTCATCCAGGTTTACCTCCTTCTTGCAGAACAAATTATAAGGTGTCCTGCCTTCAACAGGACTAGGCCCTGTCCTATTTAATGTGTAAGCTGCTGTATTTATGGCCTCAGCCCAGAATTTCTTGTGTAGGTTTTGGATCATGGAGCGGGCAGCTTCTACTAATGTACGTATTTCACATTCAGCCCGCCCATTTGTTGTGGAGTGTATACATTGCTTCTCTGGTGCTCTACACCATGACCTTCCAACAATTCTTTTACTTCTGCATTAACAAATTCAAGACCATTATCGGTGCGCAAAGTAGTCAACTTGCGACCAGTTTCTCGTTCAGCACGCATTATAAACTTATTCAAACATCCTTTTACTTCAGACTTATTTTTAAGAAAGACGATAATTCTATATGCTGAGTAATCATCTTTTAACAAAAGGAAATATTTAGCACCACCTAACGAAATTTGCTCCATGGGACCACATAAATCAGCATGTTCCAGTTCAAGACATTTAGTATCCCTAGAGGCACTTGACAAAAATGGCTTTCGAGTTTGCTTGCCTGAAAGACATTTTTCGCATACAAAGCTTGCACTATCATCGACATACCGTACATTATGCATACTTAGAACAGATTTTATTCTACCCAAAATTTGATGTGCTAGTCTATTATGCCAGGTTGATACAGTTTCAATTTTTTTACTTAAGTGACAAGCGGATCTTTCAAACTTGTCAACCAGAAGGGGGCATTCAAAACTACCCAAAGGAGTCACTACACCAGCTGAAGAACATGCTGATTTTCATTGAAGACAAAAATCATTTTGTATATTTTGTCAAAGCGCATTGCCAATGCTCGAACTTCCCCTTGACAGTCCACAAACTTGCATTGTTCATCTGTTGAAACTAGTCTAAAGCCTTTGTCTAGAACGTAACCTACAGAGAACAGGTTGAACTTCAAATCAGGTACATGTAACACATTTGTTAGCACAGTCTTTATAAGTTGGTTACCATTCCATGTGTGAACAACAACACTTCCTTTCCCTTCTACAGTTAGCAAGATTCCATTTCCTACCTGAACCTTTCCTTTTCCTTTAATACTTCCTTCATATTCCTGAAATAGCATTCGTTCTCCACACATGTGTTCACTTGCCCCAGTGTCCATATGCCAACAATCTTTACCTACTTCATTACCTTCCATGTGTATTCCCATAAACACATTAGTATAACCTTGCTTCTCATCCTTCTCCCTTTTCATATTTTCTTTACTTTTTAAAATCTTGCAATCTTTTATTACATGTCCCCTCTTCTTACAGTACAGACAACACCTAGTTTCTCTGCTTTTATTTTTAAAGCAAAACCTTGCAATGTGCCCTTCCTTCCCACAGGCAAAACACTTTGCCTTTCCTTTATGGGCACCTATATCTTTCTCGAACTTTTTGCTAGTACTTGCTAACGCTACAAATGAACCCTCACTGGACAACAACCTTTCTTCTTCAATCAAAAGTCGAGATGTTAACTCGTCAATACTTTGGTTCATCTGAGGTACTGTCTCCCAAGCTGAGCAAAAATGTTTGTATGACTCGGGAAGAGACATGAGAACCTTAGTCATAAGCATTTTTATCGGGTATCGGTTCTCCAGCCTGCTTTGACTTACTTGTTATTTCATTTAAACGAGACAAAAATGTTGAAATAGAGTCATTACCACATTCACACATGAAGAATTTTTGTTGAAGTAAATGTACACTCACCACAGACTCCTTATCATAGACAGATTTGAGTTTGCTCCACATTTATTTCGATGAAGAACATGCCAAAATATGAGTAAGTGGTCCTACCTCCATTCGTGTCACCATCAACTCTTGGGCCTTCGCATCACATTTCAGCCATTCTTCCATTGCAGACTCTGGCTTCAACTTCGTCCCAGAAACTATTTCGTACAAACCGCGTCCTTTTAACATAACCTCGGTTTGAAACTTCCAAACTGTCCAATTTTCACCACCACTTAATTTCAGGCTTATACTTACAGTGTCCATCACTAATGTACTGCTGTCAAATAGGGTTGAATTGACCTCCACACCAAACGAGATAGCTAACAAAAACTCTGTACATTATAGCTATTCTAAAGTCGCGCAATTAACTGTTATGGCCTGGGCCCATAACCTGTTAGGCCCTAAGTGTGATGCAGTAAAAAAAAACTATAAGCAACGAGTGAATTTGCAACTTTATATTTTCGGCACTTAAGACAACAGTACATTTCATTTTAACAGCCGATGGTCAACTGACCTTAATTGTTTCAAACACTCTTCATTTTTGAAACCCTAGTACCAACTTCCAACACACTAAACAATACATACAAAATAAATGCCGTTGCCAACTCAACAACTAGCAAGTTGTCTAGTGTTATAAAGAACTGGTCCACATTCGAGCTAAAAGGTGACCACACAACTACAATACAGTTATCAAAAGTTGGCATTGTTACACATCACACTTCAATTATTTTATTTTGACACAGTTTCGCTACACTGATTAACTTGCAATTTAAATTATTTTTCATATATATATATATATATATATATATATATATATATGTGTGTATATATATATATATATACACACACATATATATACATTATATACATACATACATACACACCACCGCTAGCTGTATTTCTAGAGTATTGAGAGGCCAGAGAATAGTTGATGAACTGACATTTCAATATTTCGTCTTGTTTTAACCAGTGCTCTGTTAAGCGTATAATACCTGGTTGATTTATTGTAATGACATTTTCAAGTAGGGTTTTTTTGTTTTTTAAAATTCGCATATTTTGGTGCAGTACTGTTAATTTTTTTTTTAATCTGCTATAGTTTGTATATTGCTAGACCTATCCGTATCATGTGATCTGTCTCTAGAAGGACAGCTTTTGGTTTTGTGGGATTTTACAATAAAAAGTCATTTTTGTTTGCAATAAACTCCTTTCTTATAACCCAGTTATCTAGTAATGTCTTTTTACGAACAGGGGTCTTTATCATTGGTGTCATGTTATTTGAATGTTGTCACCTTTCTTGGCAAGCCACCTGTCTAGGAAAGTGAGTGTTGCTACGTTACCCTGATTTTGACTAGCAATACCTATCAATTCACCAATTCGTGTAGCTATGTAGGTTTTTCCTTTGTGGTTCAAGTGTATACCATGAACAGTATGCATTTCCCTTTTCAAACAACCTACATCAACAAGTTTCACACTTGGAAATTTCATGCAGATGTCGTTATATTTTTTTGTCTGTTTCCTTTACCGCAATGTTTACACAAGAAGAGTCAGGAAGGTCATATCTGTGAGGAAGGTTTACAATTATGACCGGGTTCTTCAACTTACCAAAGTTTTCTTCTAGTCACTGCACTGCTTTGTATTCCTCGTCTCGAGCTACATCATTTGCACCTCCGATTATTACTACAGAGTCACAGTTGTCGAGGCTGGAAGGATTATCCTTGACACTTCGTATCACTTCATGAAGTGGGGCACCAGGTTTGGTGAATCCCATGGCTTCCACACTTGCTACTTACCAATTGGGCTATGCCCTTGACATGACTGTAACCTATTATAAGTATTTTTCTCTGTGGTTTCGATACTAACAGCCTAGATCTACTACTTTTTACCACGTGTTTCAATTTTGATGTTGGTGGGGTTATGATATGCGGTTTGCAGCTTTTTCGTGGCTTCTGTGCTTCTGCTGCTCCATCAAGTGTATTTCTTTCCTGACATTCATGATCATTTTGAAATTGACAAAATCTGTTCTGGATATGAGTGACTGATCTATATGGTGATTCTTGTTTTTTTTCTTTTTTGTTTCGTGATTTTTGCCGACCCTGGACCATTGAGGTGTTGAGTTGCCTTGGGTTTCAATTCTTGCTTTTTTTTCTTCTTGCAGTTCATGCAAGTCTTTTTGTAGTAATCTGATAATCTCTTATAGTGTTCTCATTTTACCCGTTTGTTCTCGGATGAGATCGTCGTACAGTCCATAGCGGTAGTACAGTTGACGAGTCTTTGGTTACCATCCTCTTATACCTTTATGATGAAATAATACTTGTCGTTGTCTTGTAAACCAAATGGTACATCATAAGGGTATAGGAAATACTCTTGACGGTTTTCCTGAAACAGTTAAAAATTATCTTAGTAAAACAACACACATTTTTTTGGATGTGTTACAAAAATAGTAGGCTTAGATTTTTTTTAGCTGACACCACCTACCAATCCCCTCCTTAACCTTCTAATCACCCTCACTTGTTCCTCCTAAAGCATATTCCACTCCCTCACCAACCTAAGCATAGCCTGTGTACCCACTCTGTTCTGCTCTGAACCTTTTCACTTTTACTACCTATTCAACTAAACTTTAGTTAATAGGCAGCCTAGCATACCCCAATTTCCCTCTCCATTCACCACTCTGTACACCCTGACCAGCTTTACCACTCTTCTCCTTTCCTTCAATGAGTTCCACTCCAGTTCCTTCAACATCACTGATGGCCAAATGTTCCCTTCATCCTCACCAGCCTGCCCTTGCCTTCTCCATTTATACTTCACCCACCTTGCTACCCATAGCTGTACCTTCTCTTTTAACTTACTGTAATTCTCTTTGAAACACTAACATAATAGAACTTGTAAACCTGTAACTTACAACACCAATACAATTGTCTTAAGTTGAAATCAGTTTCCTTTTCTTTGACAAATTTTAAAAACAATTTTTTTTTTAATTTTTTAGACATGCCGACTTATTACTAGATTTTTATATATCATCCAACTACGACTTGACTGCTTTTTAAAAATTCGGCTGGTGAATTTTAGGACTGATCTGTTTGTGTGTAAAATCTTAATACTATCCTGTAAAGTTTTTTTTCCTCTAAAAAATGCTTGATTTCACAACAGACAAACACTTAACTAAAATAAAAAACTACATGACTTACCTGATATAAAACTGCTGGTGCAGACTTTCCTATGTAGGCTTCTTCAGTTTGCCGACACACTAGAAATTTTGCTTTCAGCGGCTTCTTTTCGAAAGATATTAATTTGCTTTTAATCACAAAGAAACGTATCGAAAATATTGATTCCCGTCTATATCACGTTTATTTGAGTGAAGTCGGTAAATGGTAAAAACACTCGCCACTTCTCATTTGCACTACCTACTCCAATAATTACCACAGAATTGTCGTATTAGGTTACGATTTATGTAATTATCACGTAAATACCTGCAAGATGATTTAGTTGATAGCTGAATAAAGCTCTCTCGTGCTGAAAGTTAAAAATATTCCATAAATTGTCACGCCCACAAATTCTTCGCAACAGTAATGTAAACACAACTCAGTATACTATAAACAACGAATTGAATCATGGGTACACCGAAGATCTGTATACGCATGAATGGCCATCTGTGCTGTCTGTTCTGTATGTTATGGACGATCTGTGGACGTGTGAATCCGGCTTTAAGGAACACTTAATTTTATTTTAAGGGAAACCTAAAGTTTAGGAGTTGTTAGTGAAACCGGCCATTAATGCAATTAAAACTGAACTCGTTAAACCATATTTAAACAATAAATAACATTCATCAAACACCACAAGGATGCTACAACATTATTGACATGAAAATATGTTGTAAATCAAAAGTTTTCAATAACATTTCCTCCCAGTTTAATAAATGAGATAAAAGAAAGAATGTACCTTAAATACCCCGCAAACTAGCGCAAGATAAAAATACACGCAACAGCAAATACAACAAGCAAAGCACCCGAACAAATTGGCGGTAATGGTAGCAAGTGCATCATTAATGTAGGCTATTAATACAAGTCAAAATGGCGTTTAAACAAATTAATAAAATAAATTGGCATTAAGAAGATCTCAATTTATAATAAAAATAATAATTACACGAGTTATTCGTAGTTCAAAATTATTTAAAAGCTTACTTAAAACAGAATCTCAAAGGAGAGTTCTTGACCAGGTAGTATGCGACCATCGTCAACGTTGTAGCAACGTTACAAAACCCTTAATATCATCACATTAAAAGCTGAAATGTTGGTACTTTTAGAAACGTTGCTGCAACACTGACAATAAACATGCAACCAAAATAAAACAATACAATGTTGTAGCAACGTTTCTGCAACCAAGTGTGCTGTATGGGTACATTCCCGTGGCCTACATTTTAATCGAAGAGAAATGCAGTAGCATTTCACATGCAAAACGAATTTAATGTGCGGGCGTAAATTGATTGTTTAGATTTTAAAAATGTTCGAAAAGCATAAAAAATAATTTATGGGACTTAAGACTCTGATTGTCTCCATGCATGTAAAAATTGTCACTCCCCTTCACATATTGGTTATTTTTTGGGCGGTAGCCCAGCGCACACACGCCCACCTACGGTCGTGCATTATGATTGTTTTTACCTGGCGAGCCCCCAAGTCCCGCTACGCCAGCGTGCACCCCGTCTCAATCTATGGGTACTCCGGCATGCATTAGTAGCGAATTAAAACGCAAGGAGGGATTGAGTTACGTCTCAAGGCTAAGCCTTATACGCCTTAGGTAACATGCAAGGTATTAGGAGGTGGCGAGTCTCGTGGGCTGAGCAGGGTTGTCTGGAGGCATGGCTGCGATTGTGGCCATGCACTCTCCCTCGAAGAGAGCAAGAGTCAGATGTAAGGACACAGAAAAAACAGTACAAATAGAGTAGGGTACTGGAAATAGTTGTGCGATAAAGCATGCAGAGTATAAACCACAATAATTAAGGTTAGGGCGTGGATAAATTAGGATATTTAATGAACAATTAGTTTCCGAATTTGCAAGGAAAGATGTGTAGCAGGGTTTATTGATTTCCCGTTGGCTGATGGCTACAGCCAATGAGAAGATGGCGCTGCTGCTCAGAGAGATTTGTGCTAGGAGCCTGAGCGCTCCCAGCGGCCATCGCCCACACTCCCGAGTGCAAGCAAGCTCACGCTCTGCAGTGTAGGCAACAGGAGAAATTTTTCGGTTTCTCAGCCATGGCCAGAGGTCACCCCAGGCTGAGTGACTCGTCTTTCTGCCATCGCTGTCTTCCTTCTTCAGTGTTAGCAGCTGTATCTTTCATGTCAGGGTGGAGGAAAGGGGCCCCAATCCCTATATATCCTCCAAATACATCGGGCTGGTTTTAGGAGCGCCATCCCGAAGCTACCGCTGCTAGCCAGGCAGGGCCCTGACAAGGACTTAGCCACCTCGACGTCCAAATTCCAATGCATTTCATTTCCCCACGCAAGCAGCTCTTCACCCGTGCATTATGATTTTCTTGGGAGGGCCAAAACAATTTGTATGACCTAGAACACCTACTGTGCAGTTGCTCAGTCAACAGCCAATCACAGGCTTCCATGGCCTCCATGCTGACCAAGTTTCCTTAGAAATTACATCAGCTTGCACGCCTCAAGCGAATAACTGCAGATTAAATACTAACTTATATTACTTACTGTATCCAGAATAAACCTGCTGTCCTGACTTACATAAAATAAGTGCATTCTCATTGTTGAAATTTAAGATTTACGTATCAGTAAAATAAATCACTGTACGAGCTCCAAAACAGTCACCTTCGGAACAAACGTACATGAAAGTAAACTTGGAATTATATTACGATGCTGCCTTTTTATGCTTTTAACTTATTCATATTTCTGAGGATGTTTGCACGACAATTGATTGATGGGATAAAGTTCTGGAAAATAGGGTACAGTAATGGAAAAGTTTACAAGTCTTTTCCCCAGGTAGCACGTCGTTGCTGTCCTCTCGGGGCGGACCGTTATTATCGCATAATGGTCGGTACAGCTCTTAGTGATAACAGACGCGTGCACGGAGACTCCGACGACTTGAGAAAAACAAATGCCTCGTCTTACAATGTGTCTACAATTACCAATGAGAGGTGCCTCGGCCCGACGTACTTTTTGACTTGGCGATACGTTAATGGCGTTCCGACGCCCAAAACATCGACGATGATGATGGTGCGTGGTCCACAATACTCCGCGACTCGACAAAATCTTAATCTCAACTCGCAGCCCGACGTCGTCTGTCTCCACTACGGCGCAGCGTCCCGACGTCCAGTGACAGCCCCCAGGGGCGTCGTCTTTCGTAGCTTGCCGATGGTTGCCTCTCACTCCCGGCGACAGCACCCAGTGCGTAGTCTTTACGGCTCGCCGACGTTCTCCCTAAACCGTTACCGCGGCTCGCTTGGCTTCTCATTCGCGTCAAAAAACCCTGTCACTTGGCCAGCAAACTCCAGTTCGGTTTGGGCCAATCAGAAGCCAGCTTTCAACCGATGGCCCCGCCTTTCGAAGATAATTCCGGCCAGAACTGTATTTATTGAATAATTCCTTAATTTATCTTTGCTATTTACATCCAATTACATGAAACAGTTCTTTTGCTTGTTAACATTTATGATTTCTTAAATACTAAATAACTATAATACAATGAGGACTTACAAAACTATTGGCTGGACTCCTCCCCTCTTATTCAGCAACTAGTGGGGGGGGGGGGGGGTTGGCTTGAGCGTGGATGTGGTGAGGCCTCAGACACACTCTGCGCCTGCTCCTTTCTCTCTCGTTTTCACAAGGACACAGTATGTACAATTTCCTATTTTTCTGTATAAAACTTGGTACAGTAATGGTACCTGTACCTTAATGAAAAATGTTTCAATGTGATCATGATATAATGGCGAGGAGAATGGGTGGTCGCAAGACATAATTATTAATACATATTGATTTATAATAGTTGGAAGACACTGTTGACTGTTAAATATAATAGATCGTGGTGGCGAACATATGGTCTTGTTACATAATAAGTTATTTGTGATAAAAAATTAGAAAATAAACATTAAGACTATACACACTAAGGTTGTAGTGTAACTTGGTTAGTCTCTGTCTTTTCCAGTGTTTTATTGAGCTATTTAAGGGATTTGTTTTATGTTCAATTAAAAAACTGACAGAATTCCTCTGGTATTGTTTTTTTTTTTTTTTTTTTTTTTTTTTTTTTTTTTTTTTTTTTTTTTTTTTTTTTTTTTTTTTTTTTTTTTTTTTTTTTTTTTTTTTTTTTTTTTTTTTTTTTTTTTTTTTTTTTTTTTTTTTTTTTTTTTTTTTTTTTTTTTTTTTTTTTTTTAATTTTTGCATGTGTTTGATTTTTCTTGTTCGTTTTCGTTCATTATCGTTCAACACAGGTTTGATCAGCAAAACATGAGCAATAACGTATGACCACAAACCAATAGATTATAATTGTAAACTTCCATTGCAACAAATATTTAAAAATTTCAAATTTATAGAGGTTCGAAAATACTTTACATAAAGGAATATAAATAATCAAAGCTCCAATACTGTAGTAAAATTAATTGAGACTAGCTAATTGAATGTTTTTACAACATGCATACCTATTGAATTAGTTAATTCCACATTGTGACTTCATCTACCATTGTTTTTGCAGAGCCTGTAAGAAGTGATACGCTGCACAAATACGAAGAAGTGAGTTTGAGTGATAAGGACACCAAAATATGGCACGATAGAGATGATCATAATTCAACATCACCTGTTCTATGCTCATTAAAGTCATTACGTGTGGTGATACCCAGGTTGAAGATAGATGGGACTTACAATGCACGCATGCAAGTACGAGATGTCAAGACATGTATTCCTGGCAGTTCGAGCATTGTACATAATTTAAAGAAGAAGAAACATTTTGGGTGTTCTCTGTGTTCTTATACATTCTCTCTCAAGTCAAATTTGCAAATACACATGAGAGCGCACCACAGAGGAAAGACATACCCGTGTTCATTCTGTCCTGCTAAATATTCAAACAAGAGAAGCCTCAATGGTCATGTAAAAAAACATTCACGTAAACTTTTGTTATGTTTTTTATGCCCTGTTAAGTTTGGGTGCAGGGAGGCTCTAAATGCTCACAATAGATCACACACAGGTGAAACTTTGTCTTGTTCTTTATGTCCAGCTAAATTCACATACAAGCAAAGACTGAAGGAACACATTAGGAAACACAGTGGTGAAACCTTCTCATGTGAATTGTGTCCTGCTAGATACTTCCGAAAGAAAAGTTTGCACGCACATTACAGAGTACATACTGGCGAAACTTTCTCATGTTCTGTTTGTCCTGCTAAATTCTTGTACAACAGTAGTCTGGAGGCACATGTCAGAACACACACTGGTAATACTTTCTCATGTTCATTTTGCTCTGCTAAATACTTACATAAGAAAAGTTTAGACGATCACGTCAGAAAGCACACTGGCGATACCTTATCATGTTCTTTATGCCCAGCTAAATTCAATTCCAAATCGTCTCTAAAAACTCACAATAGAACCCACACAGGTGAAACTTTTTCATGTGAATTATGTTCTGCTCGATTTACATACAAGCGAAAATTGAAAGATCATATCAGGGTACACTACGGTGAAACTGTAGCATGCTCGGTTTGTCCTGCTAAATACTTACACAGAAGTAGTCTGGAAGCACATGCCAGAACACACACTGGCAAAACTTTCTCTTGTTCATTTTGCTCTGCTAAATACATATATAAGAAAAGTTTAGAAGATCATGTCAGAAAACACACTGGCGATACCTTGTCATGTTCTTTATGCCCAGCTAAATTCATTTCCAAGTCGTCTCTTAAAACTCACAATAGAACCCACACAGGTGAAAGTTTTTCATGTGTATTGTGTTCTACCCATTTCACAAGCAAGCACAAATTGAAAGAACATGTAAGTGCACACTGCGGTGAAACTTTCTCGTGTTCATTTTGTCCTGCTAAATACAGTCGCAAAAGCAGTCTGGAACGCCATGTCATAAAACACACAGGTAAAACTTTTTCATGCTCTTTATGCCCTGCTGAATTCTACAGAAAAGAAAGTCTAAATGCTCACAATAGAAAACACACTGGCGATGCCTTGTCATGTCCTTTATGCCCAGCTAAATTCAATTCCAAGTCGTCTCTTAAAACTCACAATAGAACCCACACAGGCGTAACTTTTTCATGTATATTGTGTTCTGCCCATTTCACAAGCAAGCAAAAATTGAAAGAACATGTAAGTGCACACTGTGGTGAAACTTACTCTTGTTCATTGTGTCCTGCTAAATACAGTCGTAAACATAGTCTGGAACGCCATGTCACAAAAACACACAGGTAAAACTTTTTTATACACTTTATGCCCTGCTAAATTCTACAGAAAAGAAAGTCTAAATGCTCACAATAGAAAACACACAGGTGAAATTTTTTTGTGTTCAGAATGTCCTACATTTTTATGCAAGTATAGTCTCGTAAAACATTTCGAAACACATAAGCATGAACGTGGTTAGCATTCAATATGCTATTCTAATGTTACCTTCCCTCACAAACTTGAGAGAGGTGAGAAAAACCACTCTTGAAATTTTCGTGTATTGTGTATATATACTTGTAAGTTCTTGTACAGGTGAATTCTCTTGAGACATTTTAAAACCCACATAGATGTTGAATAACATTTCAGTATTAAATGGTTAACAGTTATTATTTAACCTTTGGCAAGAAGTGTAAATTTGTTAGTCTGCGTTTATGTTTATGAGAAAAACATAACTTTTTTTTTAAGCAAAGCAAGCTCCTAATCAGTCAAGGCATATTGTCCAGAAGGATGTGTTGTAGCCAGCTGTGAGTGAGGTGACAGTTAACTTGGACCCAGCAGTGTGTTTGCTATAATACCACAGCTGTGTTATTGTGTGCCACATTGAAGAGTTGCAGGTAACTGAAGACATTTTCGTTAGAACAGAATTACATCATAGAAGGTATAGTTGAAACACAGTTTTGTATTTTCTCAAGTTGAGAGAGAGTAGTGTAATGTACACTTAAGGCCATTTTTGCATTTCATACTATTATTGTACATTCAAAGTTGCAAAATGTTACACATATTGTGTGCTAACACATATTAAGTACATGGTATATGTGTGTATATATGTAAATGCTATTTATATACATACACGCATTAAATTGTAAGAATTTGTAACTTCAAGTGTGCAAACAAATTGACCCTACTACTAGCCATTGCGTACCATTTAAAACATTTTTTTGTTTCAAATGCACCAATGGCCATAGTAATATCCCTTTAAATTTGACGTTTATATTTTAACTGTAATGTATTATGGATTGTGAATGGCTAATTTGTGCTTTAAAATATTGACAGAGACTTAAAAACTTAGCTCCCTATTGTTTGTTGAGAATAAATAAAATTTTTTAAAAATTGTTTAAAAATTTACACACGTTGAATGGGAATGAAAGGTTTGTAATTTGCTGTGCACTGAACATTTTCATGTTTATGTGAAATGCCTGTAAATAAACTAGTTTTGCCTGTTCTGTGAAAATATTTTTATTCCTTTCATGAAAATTAGTCAGGATAGACTAACGATATTAGTAATATTATGAATTAAATGTAAACAAATTAATTCAGTTAGTAATGAAGGTGTAACAAATATTTTCGCCGACAAAAATCTACTATAATGTAAAGCTTAAGGTTGAACAACCTTTTACACCATTTACACAGTAAGTGCATAGTTCCATAAAAATTGCCCCAGATACTGCCAGAATAATAAAAAATGAATGATTTAAGTTTTACTTAAAAGAGGAAGTTGTATAATTTATTATAGTTCAAAATTAACCTCCGTGACATGATATTTTAGTTGTTAATTAATTAATAACGATTAAAATTTTAATTTATGACCTAAGTGTTACTGTATTTCTAGTCTAGGAGCATTTCAAAGTTATTACATTTAAAAATACTTCAGCATATATATTTTTTTGGACTATCTATTATAACTGATAGTGAGAAAATACTCACATAACATGTTAGAAATGCATTAAAAAGTTAATTTTATTACAATCAACAACACTACAAATCAGGACTTCGGATTCGGTTATTTTTATTTTAGTGCTGAAATATATGTCGGGTGCAAATCTTCTTACATACAGAGTAATATATCGCTATCTTACTTATCGTAAATTAATTACAGAAGCAAGAACTATCAAAATAAGCCTATAATTATGGAAAAACGGAAATTTTTATAATCTCTCTTGGGAGGTGCTGCAGACTCAATTGAGTGGCAGAAGTTGGAACTGCTAGAAGAAACTCAAATAGGAATGGACAGGAGAGCAGTGGTGTTCGGCGAAGAGGACGGGACTGACGGGCGCTTGGCGAGGGATGGAGGGAAGGGGGCACCTGTGTGTCACAACAGTTTGGCGAAGAAGCAGGTCTTGCGAGAAGGGGAGTGGGTGAGAGGGCACGTGACTCATGTGTCTCACAACACCACCCAGCGAAGCGAGCATCTTCTACCTCACCAGCCACACGACACGAGATTTCTTGATTTGTTTACGACTGAGCAGCGCACCTACGTACATCGTAACTGCCCAGCAACGAGTCTCACATATCGGTACAGAAGAGAATTATGATTATGTTACATCAGGATTTAATAGTAGAGTCTTCGCGATGAACGTAAATAAAAGTAGTATATAAACTTTTAAGTGGCGCTATAAATGTTGTCTATAAATAAAGAAGTCTATCTGTAGAAATTAACACCATACCAAGTATATCTTGAATTTTTGGAAATCGTAGATGTGGTATTTACGTATTATCTTCTTCTTGTAAGGGCAATCCTTCCTTTGAACATATTGTTGCGTGCCATGTACCTGGTGGCCAGTGGTCGGCGGCTGTTTCGTAACACCTTGAGGGCTGGCCGATGATTCAAAGCTCGGGTGGCTCATAGTGGGAATCCCGCCGAAACTACGTCATAGATACCTGTCCCAACTGCATCTTAACCCTTCGAGGGCGGCCGACGTGACTACAAGCACATCCGAAACATGATGAAATATCAATTTTTAGACCCCTGTAATGCGGGGAACACCCGACTGTCTGGGCTAGTATAAAAACACAGAATCGGCACATTTGAGGAGAGTTCGCTATTGGTAGTGCTAGAGGAAGGTGCTACGCCTGTGGAGAGAGACTGGTGAAGACATCTTGGTGACGTCAAAGTCTACTGTGAGGTGGCAGGGGGCTACCTTCAGAGCAGTGTTTGGCGATACAAGAGGACTGCTGCGGCGGGCTGACAAGCAAAGAGGAGGTGCGCGACGGGAGTCGAACAGAAGACCTCAAGAGTGAAGACAGCGGTGCAATCGGGATGCTTCGCAGCACATGGTGAGCCATCACCACTTCGGACTGATAAGGTTGTACATCGTCATTATTAGAAATACTGTTGATTGGATATATGACTGAATTTTATTGTGATTTATAGTGTTTAGTTAATTGTTGGTAGACTTTTCTTGTGCTTTAATTGTCAAAGTTAATTAACGTGTCTGTGACACAGGAGTAATTGTGTGCATAAATAATTGTGTTGTTAGAGCTCTAGTTGATTACTGTTTTGTGTATTTCGTAGCTTTGTGAGCTATTAAATCCAGTACTTAATTTAACTCTTTTATTTGTAATTATAAGACCTCTATCCCAAAGAACTCATGGGAATTGCCCACATATAAAGTTTATGTCTGAAACTTGTAACACTGGTGTCAGAAGTGGGATAGAGGCATAAAGTAAAATTTATAATTTTTGTTTTAAATTTAAATCATTGCACATAACTGCTACTTAATTAAATTAAACCACTCTATAAATTTTAAGTTTAATTTTCAATTGTAAATGTGAATGATTACAAGAAGAATGTCATCTGAAATAGAAGCACTAAAAGCTCTTATTGAGGGAATGAGTGGCCAATTAAGTGGCCAAATGAATTCAGTCAAAGAGAGTGTAAATGAAAATGTAGATAAGAAAATTGATAGTGTAAATGAAAATGTAGATAAGAAAATTGATAGTGTAAATGAAAATGTAGATAAGAAATTAGATAGTGTAAAATATAGTGTAAATGAAAACATAAATAAGCAAGTAGATAGTGTAAAAGAAATGGTGTATCAGGAAATAGATGCTGTAAATGAAAAAGTAAACAGCGTAAAGGCAGAAATAGACAATGTAAATGTGAAGGTAGAACAGCAAATGAGTGTTCTAAGAAAGGAGTGGCAAGGTCAGGAATGTAGCCATCTTGTTATCGAAGAAGACATGGTCAGTGCTAAGTCAACACATGAAGGTAGCGAAGAGAAGACAACGAACTTTGAACCAGGCTCTAGTGGGGTCTTCAATCAGATGGAAAATGGACTACAACATGTTTGTGTGTCGAGTGTTCCAGCACCAAACATTGGAAAGGGGATTTCTGTCAAACCTGCTCCTTACGATGGCCAGACTCCGTGGCGAGAGTACCAAAACCAGTTCGAGATTGTGGCATCCATAAATGGTTGGTCTGACCACCAACGTGCATACTATCTTGCAGCTGTGCTGAGGGGACCTGCCCTCAGTATACTCCAGTCGCTTCCAGAACAACAACAGCTGGAATACTCGACATTAGTTACTGCACTGGAGCTGCGCTTCGGAGACAAGTACTTGCGACATGCCCACCATGCCCAACTAAGGAGCCGCACCCAGAGACCAGCGGAGCCACTGCAAGAGTTGTGGCAGGACATTATGCGACTCGCCCATTTGTCGCTCGAGGGATGTCCAGAACAGGCACGAGACATCATAGCAGTCGGTTTCTTCGTTGATGCCATTGCCGATGTAGAGGTGCGCCAAGCAGTGCGTCTGGCCGCCCCAAGGGCTATGCAGGATGCCCTGGCCAGAGCACTGGAGGTCGAATCTGCAAGAGGCCCATCAACTCGGCGTGCTGTGCGGGCAGTCGCACTGTCGGGCGACGAGAGAGACAGCAGCTTAGAGAACATCCTAAAGAGAGTGGAAACCACAATGAATGAAATTAAGTACAAATTCACTCCGATTACACCCCGCCCTCGACAACAGGGGCGACCAAGCTGTTGGGAATGTGGAGAACCCGGATACCTCAGAGCCCAGTGTCCACGATGGCTACAGAAAAACCGAAACCAAGAGCAGGATGAAGCTGCCCGATCTGGCCAACCGTCGGGAAACATGTAAGCACCGGTCTTAAGGGGCGAAGGTCGGTGACTGAGAGAGATAAGACCCCAGAACTTCTTCAAGTACGCTCAGTGAAGCAAGAGTTTGATGCAATCCTAGTGGATGGCAGTCTGGATAATGTTTATTGCAACATGGTTGTAGACACTGGAGCAGCCATTACTGTTGTCAGACCGGACATCTTGGGGCCTTATCCCCAGCAGTCACGGGGCCATAATTACAGACAAAGCTTTCTGACGACAGTGACAGGAGAGACCACACCAGTGAAGGGGAAGAAAACGGTACAGTTGAAGTTGGGTGACCTCTGCATTGAGCACGAAGTGTACATAGCCGACATAGAAGATGAATGTTTATTGGGCCTGGATGTGTTGCGCAAGTTAGAGTGCTGTATAGATACTCGGTCGGGAGTACTAAGGACTGGTAACCGAGAACTGGTAATGATGCCACGAA